>JAEIFV010001576.1:0-35364 GCA_018904265.1 Lordiphosa collinella | reverse complement strand
GATAATGATAATGATAATGATAATGATAATGATAATGATAATGATAATGATAATGACAATGACAATGGCTAATGATAATGATAATGATAATGATAATGATAATGATAATGATAATGATAAAATGATAATGATAACGATAATGATAACGATAACGGCATAACGATAATGATAATGATAACGGGGATAACGATAATCGATAACGGTAACGATAGCATAGATAACGATAAACGGTATCGATAACGATAACGATAACGATAACGATAACGGATAACGATAACGATAACGATAACGCATAACGATAACCGTAACGATAACTACCGTAACGTAACGATAACGGTAACGCTATAGATAACGATAACGATATCTATAACGATAACGATAACGATAACGGTAACGATAACGTTACGATAACGATAACGATAACAATAACGATATCGGTAACAATAACGGTAACGGTAACGGTAACGGTAACGGTAACGGTAACGGTAACGGTAACGGTAACGGTAACGGTATCGGTAACGGTAACGGTAACGGTAACGGTAACGGTAACGGTAACGGTAACGGTAACGGCAACGGTAACGGTAACGGTAACGGTAACGGTAACGGTAACGGTAACGGTAACGGTAACGGTAACGGTAACGGTAACGGTAACGGTAACGATAACGATAACGGTAACGGTAACGATAACGGTAACGGTAACGGTAACGGTAACGGTAACGGTAACGGTAACGGTAACGGTAACGGTAACGGTAACGGTAACGGTAACGGTAACGGTAACGGTAACGATAACGATAACGGTAACGATAACGGTAACGGTAACGGTAACGGTAACGGTAACGATAACGGTAACGATAACGGTACGAACAACGGTAACGGCAACGGTAACGGTAACGGTAACGATAACGACAACGACAACGACAACGACAACGACAACGACAACGATAACGATAACGATAACGATAACGATACCGGTAACTTAGCTGACGGTAACGGTAACGGTAACGGTAACGGTAACGGTAACGATAACGATAACGATAACGATAACGATAACGATAACGATAACGATAACGATAACGATAATAATCGATAATGAAAACATAATATGACAACGGACTGAAGCTTTGTTATATACTTGATAGCTGGAAAGGGCCGGTGTACCTTTAAAAAATAGTTTGTCCTGACTGACTGACTGACTTGACTGACTGACTGATTGGCAATTTTCGCACAGCCTAAACGGTAAGAGCTAGAGGGCTGAAATTTGGACCGGAGTTTCTTGTGGTGAAAGTGCGTACTAAGACGGGGTTTTGGAAAATTCCACCCGGAAAAGCCGGAAAAGCGTCGGGAAAGTTTGTATGGGGAAAATTTTATTTTTCATCCGATTGACTTGAAATTCGGTTTGTAAGCATAGTATGCAAAATAATTGGACACGTGTTTTCCCGATTTCGGAAAATCCGCCCACAAGGAAAATTCTCGGAAAATTCGATATGCAAAAATCTATTTTTCATCCGATTGACTTGAAATTCGGTTTGTAAGGATAGTAAGTGAAATAAATTGAGATGCCATTTTCCGATGTTGGAAAATTTGATCTTCTCCGTGGTTGACTCGGTTGTAAAGTGTGCGAAAAATTGGTCCCGATTTCGGAAAAGCGGCCGACAAAAAAGTCTTGGAAATCGGTGTAAGGATGTAAGTAAATTTGGGCCATTTTTCCGATGTTGGAATTGTGACCTTGGGTCGGAAAATTCCCGGTTTGTAAGCAAAGTATGCGAAATAATTGGACACGTGTTTTCCCGATTTCGGAAAATCCGCCCACAAGGAAAATTCTTGGAAAATTCGATATGCAAAAATCTATTTTCAATCCGATTGACTTGAAATTCGGTTTGTAAGGATAGTAAGTGAAATAAATTGAGATGCCATTTTTCGATGTTGGAAAAATCGACCGTAGGGTCGGAAAATTTCTGGAAAAGCGTCACAAAAGTTTGTATGGGGAAAATTTGTTTTTGATCCGATTGACTTGAAAGTCGGTTTATAAGCTAAGTATGCAAAATAATTGGGCACGTGCTTTCCCGATTTCGGAAAATCCGCCCACAAGGAAAATTCCCGGAAAATTCGATATGCAAATCTCTATTTTTCATCCGATTGACTTGAAATTCGGTTTGTAAGGATAGTAAGTGAAATAAATTGAGCTGTCATTTTCCAATGTTGGAAAATTTGGCACTAGGGTCGGAAAACTCCCGGAAAAGCGACAGAAAAGTTTGTATGGGAGAAATTTTTTTTTCGGTTGACTTGAAGCTCGGTTTATAAGCAAAATATGCGAAATAGTTCGACACGATTACGATAACGATAGCGACGACGATAACTATAACGATAACGGTATCGATAGCGATGAAGATAACGATAGCGATAACGATAACGATAACGATAACGATAACGATAACGATAACGATAACGATAACGATAACGATAACGATAACGATAACGATAACGATAACGATAACGATAACGATAACGATAACGATAACGATAACGATATGATAATGATAATGATAATGATAATGATAATGATAATGATAATGATAATGATAATGATAATGATAATGATAATGATAATGATAATGATAATGATAATGATAATGATAATGATAATGATAATGATGAAATGATAATGATAATGATAATGATATGATAATGATATGATAGGATGTGAAATGATAGATATGATAGTGATAGTGATAGTGATAGGATAGTGATAGTGATAGTGATAGTGATAGTGATAGTGATAGTGTATGTTGTTGATAGATAATGATAATGATAATGATAACTGAATCTGTTTTTGAAATACTGGGCTTGACAGCTGCGAAGCGCGCCGAGTGATACGCTGTAGTATTTACTGAACTTAAAGCAAAGCTACACAACAAACTGAAAGTTTGCCAACACCGTAAATGGTCAGTATGTGACGTTTGCCAAAGCCACTAAAACAAATTTGGGTTTCTAAAAAAAACTAACTCTTATTAACATGAAATAAAGTCGGTCAAGCCCGTATATACTCTGTACCAACGAAAGTGTACGCTCAGTATGAATTTTGATGCTGCAGTGGCAGCAGTAAGCAGCGATACTGCTTCCAACACTCTTTTGCTCATATCTCGACAACCTTTCATCCGATCATTATGATTCCTTTGGCAAGTCGATAAATAATTTTAACTAGAAAACATGTCCAGAAGAAACGACCCTTCTATCTTTAAAACAGTGACTGATATGACGTTTTTCTCAAATTGCGGGGGCGGTGCCGAAAATTGAAAATAAACTTGATCTGCCTGCAAGTAAAAGAAGCATATGTCCCATACATGTCAAACCTCTATCTGTTACCAACACAGAGAAATTGTTTTTTTTATTTCTTAAATCAAACTTTCTCTTTAAATTAATTAAGCAAGGTCGTCTCATTTTTGGTTCATTCAAACAATCAAAATCTTTCAAGTGACTTCTAGCCGCTTTTTTAAAAATTCTCTCCTGCCGTATTTGGCAAATCCACAAACAAAAACAATTCAACAGACTCAACGGGGGTGGTTTGCGCTCGGTCATGTGTACAGAGAACGAGAGAGAGAGAAAAAAAGAGAGCAAGTTTGCTACGATCAAACACATGCACGCAAATAGCCGTCGAATTTGCTTACACACACACTGCAAAACAATCGGCAATTTCCAGCACATACCAATTATTAAACTGATCATCAAGTCCATACTGACAGCGGCTTGACAGCGGCGAAGCGCGCCGGGTGATACGCTAGTCTATATATATAAAACTGTTTAACCTGACTGACTGACTGACTGGTGACCGTCGCACAGCCTAAACGGTAAGAGCTAGAGGGCTGAAATTTGGACAGGAGTTTCCTTATGTGGTGAAAGTGCGTGCTAAGACGGGGTTTTGGAAAATTCCACCCGGAAAAGCCGGAAAAGCGTCGGAAAAGTTTGTATGGGGAAAATTTTATTTTTCATCCGATTGACTTGAAATTCGGTTTGTAAGCATAGTATGCAAAATAATTGGACACGTGTTTTCCCGATTTCGGAAAATCCGCCCACAAGGAAAATTCTCGGAAAATTCGATATGCAAAAATCTATTTTTCATCCGATTGACTTGAAATTCGGTTTGTAAGGACAGTAAGTGAAATAAATTGAAATGTGATTTTCCGATGCTGGAAAATTCGACCGTAGGGTCGGGAAATTCCCGGAAAAGCGTCGGAAAAGTTTGTATGGGTAAATTTTTATTTTTCATCCGATTGACTTGAAATTCGGTTTGTAAGGACAGTAAGTGAATAAAATTGAAATGATATTTTCCGATGCTGGAAAATTTGACCGTAGGGTCGGGAAATTCCCGGAAAAGCGTCGGAAAAGTTTGTATGGGGAAAATTTCATTTTTCATCCGATTGACTTGAAATTCGGTTTGTAAGCATAGTATGCAAAATAATTGGACACGTGTTTTCCCGATTTCGGAAAATCCGCCCACAAGGAAAATTCTCGGAAAATTCGATATGCAAAAATCTATTTTTCATCCGATTGACTTGAAATTCGGTTTGTAAGGACAGTAAGTGAAATAAATTGAAATGTGATTTTCCGATGCTGGAAAATTCGACCGTAGGGTCGGGAAATTCCCGGAAAAGCGTCCGGGTAAATTTTTTGGGTGGGTAAATTTTTATTTTTCATCCGATTGACTTGAAATTCGGTTTGTAAGGACAGTAAGTGAATAAAGTTGAAATGTGATTTTCCGATGCTGGAAAATTTGATTGGGAAATTCCCGGAAAAAGTTTGTATGGGGAAAATTTCATTTTTCATCCGATTGACTTGAAATTCGGTTTGTAAGCATAGTATGCAAAATAATTGGACACGTGTTTTCCCGATTTCGGAAAATCCGCCCACAAGGAAAATTCTCGGAAAATTCGATATGCAAAAATCTATTTTTCATCCGATTGACTTGAAATTCGGTTTGTAAGGACAGTAATTGAATCAAATTGAAATGTGATTTTTCGATGCTGGAAAATTCGACCGTAGAGTCGGGAAATTCCCGGAAAAGCGTCGGAAACGTTTGTAAGGGTAAATTTTTATTTTCATCCGATTGACTTGAAATTCGGTTTGTAAGGACAGTAAGTGAAAGAAATTGAAATTATATTTTCTAATGCTGGAAAATTTGACTGTAGGGTCGGGAAATTCCCGGAAAAGCGTCGGAAAAGTTTGTATGGGGAAAATTTCATTTTTCATCCGATTGACTTGAAATTCGGTATGTAAGCATCGTATGCAAAATAATTGGACACGTGTTTTCCCGATTTCGGAAAATCCGTCCACAAGGAAAATTCTCGGGAAATTCGATATGCAAAAATCTAATTTTCATCCCATTGACTTGAAATTCGGTTTGTAAGGACAGTAAGTGAAAGAAATTGAAATGCGATTTTCCGATGTTGGAAAATTCAACCGTAGGATCGGAAAATTCCCGGAAAAGCGTCGGGAAAGTTTGAATGGGAAAAATTTTATTTTTCATCCGATTGACTTGAAATTCGGGTTTTAAAGACTGTAAATGAAATAAATTGAAATGTTGAATGTGTCAATTAAATGCAAGGAAAATACCCGGGAAATTCGATATGCCAAAATCTATTATTCATCGGATTGATTTGAAATTCTGTTTGTAAGGATAGTAAGTGAAATGAATTGAAATGTGATTTTTCGATGATGGGAAATTGGAAAATTCCCCGGAAAAGCGTCGGAAAAGTCTGTATGGTGAGAATTTTATTTGTCGTCCGATTGACTTGAATTTCGGTTTGTAAGCAAAGTAAGATAAATAATTGGACACGTTTTTCCCGATTTCGAAAAATCTGCGTGCAAGGAAAACTCCCGGGAAATTCGATATGCAAAATCGTTCTTTTCATCCGGTTGACTTGAAATTCGGTTTGTAAGGATAGAAAGTGAAATAATTTGTAAAGCTAAAGAACCTATTTTCATATGATCGGCTTTAAACTTGGTTTGTAAGGATAGTATAAGATATAACGAAATAACAGTAACTCGGGCTGCCGTTTTTCATTGTACTGGCTGTGTGCTGGACCTGGACCTCGACCTGGAGATGGCACTAGACCTGGACGTGGAAGTGGACGTGGACCTGAAAGTGGCCATTGAGGTGGCCATGGAGGTAGCCATGGAGGTGGCCGTGGAGGTGGCCATAGAGGGGGCCATGGAGGTGGCCTTGGTGGTGGCTATGGAGGTGGCCATGGAGGTGTCCATGGAGGTGTCCATGGAGGTGTCCATGGAGGTGGCCATGGAGGTGGCCATGGAGGTGGCCATGGAGGTGTTCATGGAGGTGGACCTGTAGGTGGACATGGAGGTGGAAAATGGTCAAGAAACCGCAATATTTGCAAAATTTTTAATCTCGGTGAAACTTTGGGGATTGGCTAGACGCTTGCCCGGAAGGTTTTTAAGCAGAAGAAATGGGCGGAAAATGGTGCACAATCTGCGAAATTTGAAAAGTTATAGCGTTCATCCGGATGCAATGCAACTTTGAGGAATGGTTGGAGAATTGGTGGAAAATGTTGTTTGTTGGCCGATCTTTATCAAATTGTGTTTGTAAGCTTTAAATTTGAAAAGTTCACCACCAAGATCGGAAATGTCAGGAGAGACTTTATTTTTAACCGCGAAAGGTGCATAAGAGTTAAAGAAAAGAAAAACTGATACTCTTATCGATTAAAATAGCTTAACTGACGGCGGCGCAGCGAAGCAAGCCGGTATAAAACAAGATTATGATATATTATAGATATTTAGATTTTAGGCATGTTTAAACTCTACCAGCGGTTTAAAAATCATACCTAAAAAAAAATTTTTTGTCTCCAAACCGATTTAAAAGTAACAAAAGTTAGAACGAGATAAAAAGTTACAGTTCCCGAAGAAAAGTAAAAATTAATTCCAAGCCGACAAAACATTAGTAACAATGCGTTAATAAAGCAATAAAGGGTTTAGAAAATTCTCGGGTGTTTGGAACTCCATTGATTTTGGTTTGGATTGGTTTGGAAAAAGCTATTGAACTCGCAGGTGTCCGAAGAGTTATTTCGTTTAGCCAGAAAGATATAGTGGAAAGTCGAGTTAGAAAGGTGTGTGTATAGGAATATTGCTATATTGCTTGGGTTCGTGAATTCGCTATTGATTGGGTAATGTATTGGCTGGTTTGTGTATAAATTGGTTTACCAAAATCTCCCAACAAAATACGAGAGGTTTGAAACCAACCGAAAGAGATTTCTAGGACACCGAGAATTGGTTTTGGGTTGGAATTTGGTTGGAAGAGATTTCTGGGACACCGCCGTGTAAAACAAACATTTCAACACAATTCTTAAGACCCATTTGACTCTAGCAATATATGTACCTAAAATATACTGGAAATAATATATCAAAGTAAATATCAAGCCCTTTTATGCAATCTTTTTCTTACAATTTGTTCTCAGACCGACAAAAATGTAAATTCGTTTCCCAACATTTATCATGTCTCTCTTTGATAAATAAAAGTGCTTACCACTTCCATGACCAACTCCCAACTCATCATAATAAATGTTCCATTTCATGTACAAACATACTACACACAAAATGTTCTTCCCTCTACTTGCTTGCATGATTTTGCCATAACAATTCTCATTTCAAATGCCATCAACAAAGTGCATTTTTAAATTTTTTTTTCCTTGCCAACACAACTACAAAAACTAAGTGTGAAAAACTAAAATGGTGTCACCTAATTTCACAACAGCTCTTGGCTACGCATCATTGCATAGGACATATACCAACAGAATATGACTGACAGAGAAAGAGAAATGTGTGCTAAGCACCTGAGCAAGTGAGTTGCAGTTGCAGTCCCAGACTGAGCGACATGCAATTGTATGCATATTTAATAATTCATAACTTTTTAGATTACAGGGAAAAAATACAAAAATACTCTATGAATATTCAGCAGAGAAACTCACTTTTTGTTCGTTATTCTTTACTTTAAAAGAATCTTTCTTTTTTGTCTGTCGTCATCGTTTCTCTATTCTTCTCGGCTTTTATTTTATTTCTTTAAAGTTTCCATTCTATATAAATGTGGGTCATTGCATATGAGTAGGCTTACTCTTACTTGCCATTTTACCTTTTGTCTCTGGGCGTTGAAACAAAGGAGCAACAAAAGGGACATACATAAGTATGAAAAGGAAGGACATACGTGCCTTCCCCAAAAAAACCTTTATTTTATGCAAAATAGTTATGTGTTTTTCGATTCTGTGTACAATGAACATTTGTTGTACGTTGTTGTTCTTTTTTTTTAGTTTTTATTGTTCTGGTTGCAGTTGTAAACGTAGCACGTTTTTTGAGTGTTTTTTGGTATTGATTTTTGCATTTTTAGGTCGCACGTTTGTCGGCGGCTGTGTCGTCGATGTGAGGTGTAGTAGGTGGGATAGTTTAATAGCAAACACACACCCACACACGTTTAATGAAGTCGTTTTTGCGGCAGATTTATGCGACGAGACTCACACGTGGCTTTAATACAAAATATGCCTACGGAGATTGTGCTAAAAATAATCATTTCTAAATATATTTGCAATGTTGCGTCTGTCAAAATAGTCAACAGGCACTCAACATGATGCTTGAGACTCTTTGATCTTTTAGCCCAGCCTACGCTTTAGTTCAGTTTTTCTTTCCCCCCCTACTAAAAATAACCATAAACCTGCTAACCCACAAAAACATTGCCTACTTTCCAGCGCCTGAAACTTTAAACTCCAAAAGCAACATTAAATAAATTTTTAATAAAGTTTCGAGCGATAGAAATGGTTATTTTTAGCTCCAGCAAGTGAGGCAACGCTGTGGCAGTAGCAGCAGCAAATAAAATATGACATTTATAGCCGGCTGCCTGGCTGGCATACCTAAAAGTTGAACGCACCCGCGGAGCACTGCCAAGAAGAAGCAGCAAGTAATGTGGCTTATGTAAGTCAGCGGGATATGCAAACATAAATCGGTGGTGATTTTGATTGTGGTAGAGCATTGAAGGTAGATTGGGGAGAAGCAAATATGAAATATCCAAGTGCAAGAAGAGGGTGTTTTCACTAAACGATGGTGTATACCTTTAATCGATGGGGTGCCAAAGAGGTATTTAAGCTTAACCAAAAAAAATTTATACTCATATTGGATGTACAGTCCACAAATGAATATAGCAAAATATGTTTTGTTAAGTACATTTATTTGTTTTGTGGGGCTTAAATTCCTTTAGATTTTTTCTGTAAGTAAGAAAAGCTAGAAATTATCTTACATCAAAATTTAAAAAACAAATATGTATAAGAGCTTTACGGCTTTACACAGCCCAAAGGGCCTAGCAGAGTTTCTCTTGAGTCTATGGGCTTTTGTGCTTCTAATTTTCGCTCAAGTAAAAGAAACCTACAGTTAGTTACTTCACAGTTGTCGCCAAAAGCTGGTGAAGGTGACCGGTAGTGTAAAAAATTTTAAGAGAAAAACTTTTAATTTGATGTTAAGTCCGAGGATGGTCGAGAACCCACGACCTTTTGCCGACCACAGCCGACCACTGATAAGAATTTATTTTTTTTAAGCTTAATAATAGGTTCTCTCATTAATTGATCAACACTTGCACTTTGAAGCTATTATTAAACAGCAAATTAAATATATCTAATTTTCTTTCCTCTTTTTCTTACAGGTAAGCTTTCCCTCTCTTAAATAAGTTCAACCGGTGGAAAATGAGTGAGTTGATCCATTCTTAAATTGTCAACTTGTATTTTACAAGTTAATATTTAGTTATTAAAACATATGCATTTATTTTAATTTTATATTTCTTAAAATGGGTGGTTCTTTCGGTGTGTTCATATGAATTTCACATAAAATTTGATTGTAAAAAAAATGCTGTACAAATGTAATGTATCTTGTTTAACCCAGGTACTAATGTCAAAGCAAACTTAGGTTTTGCTTCTATTTTGGTTCAAGATTTTTGTGGGTTGTGATTTGAAGTAAGGTCTTTTGTTTTGGTAAATTGGTACTATATACCATATATGCTTACTAGCCAAAAACCCGGCGCGCTTCGTTATCGATACCGTTATACTTACCGTTACCGTGATCGAAACCGTTATCATAATCGATATCGTTATCGATACCGTTATCTGTATCGTTATCGTTATCGATGCCTTTTGCGTAATCGCTATCGATAGCTAGCATTATCGCTTTCGTTATCGCTATTGTAATCGTTATCGATACCGTTATCACTATCGCTATCGATATTGATTTTGTTATCGCTATCAATACCGTTATCGATACTGTAGTCCCTACCGTTGTCGCTACCGATATCGGTATCGATTTCGTTATCGTTATCGATATCGTTACCGATTTCGTAATCTTTATCGATATCGTTACCGATAATGCTATCTTTATTTTTATCTTTATCGTTACCGTAATCGTTATCGTTATATCTTGTACTATCCTTACAAACCAAGTTTGAAGCCAATCGGATGAAAATAGGTTTCCTGCATGCAGAGTTTTCTGACCCTTCTGACCCATCATCGGAAATCACATCTCAATTTATTTCACTTAGTGTCTTTATAAACCGCATTTCAAGTGAATCGGATGAAAAATACATTTTTGCATATCGAATTAACCGGGAAGTCACAGAGTGTCACAGTGTCAGATTCATATGGAACTGAGACACTGAAATGTGAATTAGTGAAATATGTTTCTTTTTACAAACATCTGTAACTACAACTGATACCCAAAGTTGCTTATCCAAATTTGATCCTTCAAAACGGAATATCCAATCTTATTTCATTATATACGTCTTATGCTGCAACTGGTAGAATCCAATAAAGCAACTTTTCGTATTAAATTCCAAATAGACTTAAGTCATCATCTGCGTTTTCCGGTTGCCTGCCAAGCCCTGGGAAGTCTTAAAGCCTCTTTAAGTCGACTTAATAAGCAAGCCACCTGCCTTCTTGGCTTTAGAAAGGAGATTTACATACTAACATAACTATGTGGAAGCTATGGCAGTGAGGCGGTGAGCCACAAAACTCAGCCAGCTCATAATCTTAAATCTAGGCAATATGAACCAAACCAGAATGTCTGAGGAAACTATGCGAGTGTTCCTTTTGTCCCAAAAAAAAAAACACACACACACACATAATGATATGCAAATGTGCAAAAATAAGTGTGTTCAACTCACACACACCCCAGAACATCAAAGTGTAGGCTAGGAATTTTTGTTGTTCTCGGCTTGGCAGCTGCGTCAGCTAGTTAGAGTTGGAGTGGGAGCCAGGCAACGTTAATGAAATGTGCAAATGTACCAATTGACCAAACCAACCGCCTCCGCCTTTGCCTTCGCCTCAAGGCGCTCATTTAGGCATTTGCATATTAAAAAGCTTTTGTCGCACAAAAGGTTAAATCCAAAGATATAGCGCTATAATTTTTTGCGCCTTTTGGTTTTCCATACCAACCAAACATCCCCAACCCCATTGCATTTGTTAACATGCGAATCAAGTCGAGACGAGGCGAGAGGGTGAAGCATGAAGCGCTGGGTGGGTGATTGTTGGGTGTGCGTGTCGTTAAAATATTTTACTTTGACGCTATGCAAACACTTCTGTGGCATTTCTTAGGATTTCCTGCGGACCAGCAGAAGTTGGGGGTTTGGGTAGGTGATGAGAATGAGGGTAAACTCTGGCCTTTAACATTTGTCATTTGATTGAGTCCTTGGTGTTTTTCGGTATTTCGGATTTTATTTGATGAGCTTGATTAAGAATGAAGTATGAAGTGATAAGTTGGTACTGGTAGTGGGTTAGTATTTCAAAAGAGATCTTAAGGCAGACGTTCAGTTTGGCAGTGTTTAGATTTTTGAAACATAGTTTCTTTCGATATCAAACCCCTTCTTACAGATATTTCGGTTTAATATTTAATATAAATATTCACAAAATCGATATTTGATATATCGAGTCCTTAAAATATCTAAGTATCGAGTACTTGTTATAGCATTGAAAAACAACTGAAAAGTTTCTAAGAGACAATATTGTCACTAATTTTTGGGACTTTTATATCCAAAAGTCATAATTTCCATATTAAAAAGCCTTTCAACAGCCTCTACTTTTCATAGTATAACTGTTAAGGCAAACGCATTGTTTTTCTGTTAATCAGAGCAGAATACATATTCTCATAATCTAACACAAGACAACAGCTAAAACATATCCCCACCTCATAATAATGAGTTAGAGCATCCTCCTTTGCCTCTCACTGGCTATCTTGCTTTATACCAGCCACTACAACAGGCAGGAAGCTGAGCAGGAACAACGACCTTTAACGCTCTTTACCCATTAATGATATTCATGCCGGCTATTTCCTGGTCTGGACCTCAGCTTACTCTTCATTCTACTTTCCGTTTTGTTTTCTTTTTTTCTCAACTAGAGAGGGGAAATAACTTACAATTGACCTCGTTAGTGCCTGTCTAGTGTGTACGTGGGTTTATAGAGTCATCTCTTTGCGTTTACGTATGTGCAAAAAAAAGCAGTGGTGACCTCTTGACTAAATCCTTTCCTAAAGCAAAAGTAGCGGGAGCCAAAATGAAGTTTTATGCTACTTATTAAATTAAAAATTAAAAGTTAAACAAAACAACGTACATGAAATTTGTACAAACAAGAACGAATACCCCTAAGGACAGACAACAAACCAAAAAATCAACAACAAAATAACATAACTTGTTATCTTTTTATATGAGTTGGTTTTTTTTATCATATGCGGTGGTTCCCCAGTGTAAATGTAAACACGCGCTTATCAATGTGTGTGTGTGTGTGGTGTCAAATGTCATTGCCAGTTGGTTATGTGGCTTTTGACTCAGCAAGAAAAGGCAGCGGACGAGGCGATATCAACACCAACAACATTGCTGACACATAACAATAAAATAGAAGCATTTATATTTTGTTATTATTTGTCACACTCCGAATGGGTGGATGGGTTCAATAAGTTGACGGGGAAAACGTACGCAATCAAAAATAACAAAAAATTCAACTTGACTCAATGAATTTTGGGCGTTTTGTCCTTTTCAAAAGGAATGAACGGCCAAAAGCTGCCCTTGTTGTTTCTTTCACTTATGATAGTAAGGTGGATTTAAGGATGTACTAACTTTTGCGGCATAGAGGAATACATATTGTCATTTTGTGCTCCCTAACTGAACAATTATATCTAGTTTTTGTTTTGCTGGCAGAAATAATAATTTTTGAATTTACTTTCGTAACATAGAAAAACCAATATATAAATATTCTATTTTCGACATCGAATAAAAACCAGGGCTACAAACCCAACAGCCCCGGTTCGCTGGTTTGAACCAAAATTTACTAATGGTTAAGGTACAGAAATTTGAGGTTCAAAGTTCAAAGTAATCAATTTATTCCCCATGTTTTCCAACCAAAATTACTCACGATTGGGTCGTTTTTAGGTCGAAAGCGAATTGTAGAACATATGGGAATATTGAAAATATATTTTGCTGTGACTTTTACTAGTGAAAAATACTTCCAATGTACGAGGGGTCCCAGAAATAGCCGACCTAAGTCCTAGAACACAAAAATTTATCATTTTTTTTTATTTTTCCACATAGAATCCTTTTCAGTCGATACACTTTTCCCAGCGATGCTCAATAGCTTCAATACCTTTTATAATAAGAACTTGAAGCTCTTCAAAATTGGCATTAACCTCGGACTCCACCTCTTTCATTGTTGAAGAGCCTTTATTTTAAGTTTGGAAATAAGAATTAATCAGAGGGAGCTGAGTCTGGCGAATAAGGAGCGTGAGGTAGCAATTCAAATTTTAATTCATAAATTTTAGCCATTGCAACGGCAGAGGTGTGAACCGGCGTTTTTGTTCTGAAGTCAGCAAACGCGGCACCCATCTTGCGCATAACTTTTTTATGTCCAATTTTTCGGTCAATATGCGATGTACAGCACTTTTTGAAATGCCTACACATTTTTCACATTTTTTTATTTTGGCCACCATTTCTGAAGTGGTCACCTCATTTGGACGCCCATTACGATGTTCATCTTCGCCACCCAATATTTTATTGTTTTAAACGAGGGAGCAGAATTAGGTAAGGTAGAATTCAGCTCCTTTTCAATATTGGTTGGACCTTTTATATGAAAGTATTGTATCACATAACGATGACCAATTTTGTCCATGTTTGCAAATCAATAACAAGTAAAGGCACCAAACTTCAAACTTATGCTTTTAATAGTCGGTACTTCCCCTTTTTAATATTTTTTGTGAACATTTTCCAACACTACTGTGCTAAGTCGGCCATTTCTGGGACGGCCCTCGTAATGTTAAGCTATTGTTTTGAGAATCATTTATTAAGCTTCCAAGTGAACGATCTTTAAAAACAGAGGCAATTATGGGCGGAGATTCAATAAGTTATTCGGCCCAGTTCCGAATTCAGAGTCTGTTTTCGTGTAAACGTTTGCATTTAGAGTTTAAGCTAACAATGTTACATGGAGGGTGACAAGCATTTCAAAGGTTACTAGATTAGGTGTGAAGAAAATCGGAATTGCAAAAGCAGCTGAAAACGATTGCTCAGGCGCAGATTGAGGATTCGCCTTTGGGGAGGGGCTATGAAATATCAAGAACATTTTTTGAACGAAGATTATTATAAATTGGTGTATTACAGACAGAGGTAAAAAGAGTAACAATGAAAATTCTTAGTGCAAGAGCGAAATTCCTATTCCAACTTTAACCAACTTTAAATCCTCAATTTTTGGATTAATGGGTTTTCAAATCTATTTTATTTCACTTCATCTGCTTTCTCCGTTGAAAGACTTATCCTAGCATATAAAATCCGTAATAAGAAAGAATTATGCTTTACTTTAAGAACAGAATTCCTCAAATCAGGAACGAATAAACATACAAAAATTGCTATTATATAGCATTGTAGTTAAATCTCATATGGGCATTTCCGTTATGTCGTACATGACCTTCGAAAACATCTGTAATTGTGAAAAAAAGTCAAATTAAAACGTAATTTCAATTCGTTGTTTTTACTTTATTATAGTAATTTCATTAGTGCTAAAGTGAATAGCAAGTGAAATCCTGTTTCAAAAATATTGGCAAAATAAGCAGCGATTCGTACGTGACAAAAACCGAAGTGGTTTTCGATCTCAAGACAAAGTTTGGAGAAAACTGACACAGTTCCTAAGCCCAAACAATTGTAATATCTTTTTAATTGTCCGTTAAAACGAATTTTGTAAAATATTTATCTGTTTCGATACATTTCCATCAAGATATTTAGGTGGTATCCCTTTAATGCAAAGAAAGAACTTAAGATAATTGCAATCATATAGTTTGTTATGGTTTCTTATGCAACGTTTTTAGCTCTATGTATCCTTAGAACAATTCCAGACATCAAAAGTCAGTCCATAGCCACTTTTTAAAGGAAAAATTGAATAAATGTAAGATTGGCTTACTTTAGTTTAATTTAATTGTTCCCCAGGAAAAATATGATAAACGTTAGTTTTTTTTTTAGTTACTTTTAATTTTTGTCTCGGTGGACTTTTCAGTAAATACCTATATGTACTTGATCAGCAATCCATGACGGCCAAATTCAATGTGGCAATACATTCAGCGTATATTTTGATTTTTGTGTGATCGTTTCCCATAGATAACCCGTATTTACTAACACCAAGTTGGCTTAATCTTTTTTATCAGAGAAATCGTTAGTTCAGCCGTTGCCGAAGTGACAAGGATCGTCGAAACAATTACGTCAAATTCGAAAACAATGTTTGAATTTCTTTGATTTTATGATCTTAGTGCGTCAAGTGCAGTCTCGGCTATTTTATCCCTGAGCTCTCGCAAAATATTTATAATTTCAGCTCGGTTTTGCTACAAATTGAGGCCCTGTAAAAAAGAAAGAATTCAAAATCTAACTACGTAAAAATATAAGAAAATTTCACAAAGAGGTCAGGGAATTGAGATCCCGGGCAAATAGACTTCTAATTTTAAGCTCATCTTCAATAAATATATTTATCATTCTATTCTAAGTAGACCGCTTTCAGGAGCCACCATTTTTAATTTTTATTGTTTTTTCAAATTAGACCTCAACATGCCCAAGATATGGAATAAAATGTGCCAAACAAACAAATTTTGAAAACTAATAATTCAAAAAAATTTTTATAAAAAAAATTTGAAATCGATTTTTGAGTTCAGCATTCCATCCTGCAAAAGAAATGTTCCAGTTGAAGTGAGTTTTTTGGCTGTAAACGAATTCCAAAAGCGTCGTATCCTCGGTGCGCAAGTTAGAGCCTTTTTCCGAATTTTTTCAATCAAATTCCATTTTGTCACCAATTCTCTTGTTTTCTTAAAATAATTTTTAAATTTTGTCCATTTTCTTTTTTGAAGTAACCAGTCAATCGTTTTAAAGAGCAGAAACTGATGATATATTCTACCTTGTCAATATATATCTAGCGTAAAGATAGGAATCGATAAGAAAGCACTTTTGCGCCAAATTTTGTCACAAAAAATTTACTTAAAAGATTCTTAAAGGTTCCATATCGGCTTTGGTTTTAAGTACATTCCTATTTTGAAACCAATCCTATGCGTCATTACACTGGTTCAAGTTTCATGCTACTCAGATTAATCAATTTCCTTTGATCTGTTCCACTAAGTCTGGAAGTCCTGTACCAACAAATCATAAAACCGAACTGTAGACTTTACACAGGGTTTGAACATTAGGACTGAACCTTTTGCAGAGTTTGAGTTTTCTGATTTGCAGAATGTTATGATTTTTATTTTCATTATGAAGTTCTTTAAATGTTGAAAAATTATATCACGGCAGTGATCTTAGTTATACCCTTGCACAGGGTATTATAAAATTGTCCGGTTGGTTTTTTAAATATTGTTATATACATTAACAAATTAAATTCAGCCAATGCATAATAACTACACATCGGTGTTTGCTCTTGGTTTATTTCCTCATTTTCCACATTTTTCTCCCCCCTTTGTTGTTGACTGACTGGGAAGGTCATAGAAAAGTAGGTTGAATATTGCAATATTTTCTCTTCCCGTCCTTTGAAAAGAAAATATCATCACATAAGTGTAAAAATCGCTCATAATGTCAGGCTGCGGGCAGACAGATGACGAGGGCGAGAGTTGAGTGGGGGGTACCCGCTATTGAACTTTATAGCTGGGACAGCAGATACCGCAAAACCATTTATATACTTATATATACATACATATATATCGATATTGATGTACACATGCGAATCGCTGTGTTATGCTGAGCCAAGCATTTCCATCTTCTGGCAGCAGCTGCCGAATTGTTGTGGCGGTTTTAAGTCGACTCAGATCGATGGGAGTGTGTGGCATTGGAAAAGCTCAAAACTGACAACAATTGTGGCAAATGTTTGACAAAACAACAGCCGCATTTTATTAGCACTTTAAGATGTTGGAAGATATTTGCAGCATTAAGTGACGGATATTTGCATAAATTCATTAACAGACACTGAAGACACTTAGCCCAATCTGTTCATTTTCCCCAAACCAACATTTAGTTAAGTTTTTTTTACTAATTTTTTAAGTGTGTGTATTTCATTCAGCGATTGTTTTAAAAGCGTCCCTAGCTCATTTCTTAAAAATATTTTGAATTTGAGTCCCAAAAGTAGGGCAAAGCTATCGTCGATTTGTTGAAGTTTTTATTACTACTGCACGAATATTTTTTACTACTTATTTATGTTCACTTAAAAATTTCAAGGAAACGCTTACTGTCATATTTATGTAAGGTGGGCCGACTCTAACTAGTCGCCCATCCCTAGTTACACCATTAAGTCGTCGGAAACACAAACATCATTGTTAAACGAGTTGTGGTCCGTTCTAATTTATAATTCTAAATCATTGTTCACAGACCCTAATCATTATTAAATAAACTAAACACTTTACATTTGGGGGCTCAGCCGGTCGTGAGCAAAAAACAAGAACATAAGCAGAATGCATACAAACTAACAGTGAAAATTTCAATAAAAAGCAGTACAGTTGTGGAAAATCGCATGTTGGACAGTTTTTGAATACGGTATAAGCAGAAAAAGTCGTCTTAAAGTTGTGAAAGTCGGAAAGTTGAAAGTTGGCCAAATTCAAAAACGCATGTGCAGATTTCTTAAAAAAAAAAGCAGTTCATGGAAGGCGTGTGTATCGTATGTGTTGATCGTAACTGCAGAAGTCATCGTGTGTACATACAAACATTTTCGGTAGTCGGTTGTTGTTGTAGTCGCAGCTGCAAGTTGGACTTTGTTGTTGTTGGAGAATTTTTTTTTTTTTGCGTCGTAAAAGGCAGAAGCTGTGATGACGTCACGTACGCCAAATGCTAAGAAAAAAGAAGAAGACGAATACGAAACGCCGAAACGACTTACAAGGCGTCAACGGAAAAATAGTGCGAAAAAGAACAGAGACGATCAAAAACAGAAAAGTAAAGAACATTCTGGAGGAGAAATTGAAGGAAATTTTGAAATTGAAGAGCTGGAAAGTGACGAAAATATTGAAATTGGACAGAAGCAAATTGAAATAAGGCCGGTTAATCAGAAGCGTGAAAGTGAAATAAATATGCCTGTTGATAAGTGGAGTATCAAGAGCACGACGGAGGTGTTGGCTTGAGTGGAAAGTTGGATCAACTAATAAAATTGTTTGTACTAAAAGCCGAGTTGGATGAAAAGCGATCCACGGAGTCAAAAATTTCAATAGACAATTTTGAAAAGATTTTGAATGACTTTGATGGAAGTTCAGTGCCAGTGCAGAAATGGTTCGAAGTCTTTGAGAAAAATGCCGACGCGTATAGACTATCAGATGAACAAAAATATGTACAAGCTCGGGGAAAAATGATTGGAGCAGCCCGATTGTGCCTAGAGTCTGCAAGTATTAGTGACTATTCGGAAGTGAAACTTTTGTTGTTCGATGAATTTGAGCGTGAAGTGAATAGTGCAGACATTCACAAGCAGTTGAGTGAAAGGCAAAAAAAGAAGTCGGAGTCTTTTCACGAATATATGCTGAATATGCGGAAAATTGCGGTCGTCGGTAATGTCGAAGAAACAGCTGTATTGCGCTATATTGTGAACGGGCTTCAAATAAAAAGCGAATACAAGTTCTCATTGTATAAGTGCAAGACATTTAAAGAATTGAAACAAGAGTACGACGTATACGAACAAGTCTTCGCGGAAGAACAGAAAATCCGTGGTCAAAGCAAAATTAGTGGCAGTCCCAAGCATCAGTCAACAGAAGTGGTCAAATTTAATAAAAGGAGTTTTGTTTCAATTGCGGTTCAGCTGATCATAAGAGAAAAGAATGCAAAGAAGCCACAAAATGTTTCAAGTGTAATCAGAACGGACACATATCGCGTGAGTGCAAAAACATAGCCGAAAACGTGCGCGTGATTGCCAATCAAGCTCGTATAAAAACAATTTCAGTGAACGGATTGAGTATTGACTGTTTAGTAGACACCGGATCAGATGTTACAATCATAAAAAAAAGTGTGGCCAAAAAAATTGAAAACATTGAAATTCACGAGAGCGTGTCAACTTTGTGTGGTCTGGGTAATGCAAAGACAAAGCCGACAGGATTCTTCCACGCTAAAGTTATTGTTGATCAGTTGCCTACTACCCACAAACTTTTGGTTGTAGATGACAGTAAAATCGAATGCGATGCCTTATTGGGGTATGATTTTACTCAAAAGTTTAGACTTTGTGCTGACCCTAAAGGATTTATGTTCTCAAGCCTCGTTTCACAACAAACAGACATCGAAAAGAATATGTGTGGTATGTACAACGTTTTCAAAATTGAAAATGATATAACTGTTCCCCATAAGTACGAGCAAATTGTTGAGGATCTGATAAAAGAAAGCTACCAGTCCACTGTTGCCGAGAAGATGCACTGCCCAATAGAATTGAAGATTGTGCCCGATGGGGTAGTCAAACCATTTCGTCAGTCCCCTAGCCGTCTCTCTGTGGCAGAAGCAAGGGCTGTAAAGGATCAAGTCGACAAATGGCTTGAGCAAGGCATTATACGCAAGTCTTCATCCAATATAGCCAGCAGAGTAGTAAAATAGAAAGATGGCACACTAAGAGTATGTGTAGACCACCGGCAGCTTAACTTAATGGTTCTAGCAGATTGTTTTCCTGTACCAGTTATGGAGGATATTTTAGAGAAGCTGCAATGTGCCAAGATTTACACTGTAATGGATCTCGAAAACGGATTCTTTCATGTTCCAGTGGAAGAAGGAAGCCGTGCTTGTACATCTTTCGTAACCAAAGAAGGGCAGTTTGAGTTCAATAAAGCGCCTTTGGATTCCGAAATTCTCCAGCAACGTTCATCCGCTTTGTAAATCACATTTTCCAAGATCTCATTAATGACGATATCATGCAGCTGTATATGGATGATATTATTATTTTTGCCAACACAGTTGATGAGGTGTATTAAAAAAAACTAAGCTGGTTCTTAAATGGCGGCGCAGTATGAATTAAAAATTAACTGGAAAAAAGCGCTTTTTTTGCAGACCCGCATACATTTTCTTGGTCATATCATAGAAGATGGTAAAATATGGCCAGGAACAGAAAAAACCGCAGCTGTAAGCCGATTTCCATTGTTAAAAAACATTAAAGCAGTGCAAGCATTTTTGGGCCTCACAGGTTTCTTTAGGAAATTTATACCAGGATACGCGCAAATAGCACGTCCATTAACTAACCTGCTAAAGAAAGACGTCGAGTTCAGAATGGGTGCCCTGGAAACACAAGCAGTACAACGGTTGAAGCAGTGTTTAACAAGCGAACCTGTGTTGCGTTTATATTCAAGAGAAGCAGCAATAGAACTTCACACTGATGCGTCAAAGGAAGGTTACGGTGCTGTTTTGTTTCAAGTATTCGACGGTGAACTACACCCTGTATATTTTTGGAGTAAAAAAGCATCAGAAGCAGATTCAAAGAGACACAGTTATATCCTTGAAGTTAAAGCTGCATATTTAGCCCTACAGAAGTTTCGCCACTACTTATTGGGAGTTCCACTTAAGTTAGTGACGGACTGCATCGCCTTTAAGCAGACAACGAGCAAGCAGGATATTGCCCGAGAAGTTGCTCAATGGATTTTGTATTTGCAGGACTTTGATTACAAAATTGAGCACAGGGCCTGTGAGAAGATGAAGCATGTGGACTATCTAAGCCGATATCCTGAGAATTGTTTGCTTATAACTACTGAACTGTCAGCAAACCTGAAGAGAGCTCAACAGAAAGATGAGCATATTAGAGCCATAGCCGAAATACTCAAGACACAGCTGTACGAGGACTTCAAATTAAAAGGTGGTATTGTCTTCAAAGTTGTGGAAGGCAATGAGCTTGTAAGGTAGTGTCTAAGGCTGAGGTATAACTCAGTCTGGCCAGGGGCACTTACAGAAAATTTATAAGTTGCTGGGACTACTAAGACTGTAGGGGATCGTGCTCAATTCAGGTGGAGGGTCTGAGTCACGTCGGGAATTTGCGTGTGAGGAAGCACCGTGGATAGGAGGGCAGGGTACCTGTGGCCGGGGCCAATGTATGACCAATCGCACCGGAGGTTGATCACCAATAGCCGGGACAATGAGCCGAGAAAATCCCTGGTAATGAACACGCGTCGCCTGTGGTAAACTGTATCTGAGGTTTAACACCTAGCGGAAACAGGTTCTAGCCAGATCAGAGGCTAGGTTACACCTAAAGCAAATATAACTGCGCGTTGTCTCCGAGGTTATCACCTGGGGCGGAACACAACCACAAGTTATGAGGTTAAATCACCTAGCAGAAATGGTAGCCGTAGCACGTGGTTCGTCTGTGATCACTCGTACCTGAGGTTAAAACACCTGTTGGCTCCACGAGAGATCGAAGATAAGAGAGAAAAACGGGGTTTCAGATACGCCTCCTACAACCCTACCTACTCAACAATAAAAGTGGGTTACTAGTTCAATGAAACTAGAAAATGGCCAGGCGGAGGGCACGTGGTGTCAGCGGCAAACTAAATCTGAGGTTTGACACCTAAAGCAGAAGTAGTGACTAACTATAACTGAGGTTAACACCTAAAGCAGAAATAGTGTCTCGCCAGACCCGAGGTTAACACCTGAGCAGAAATAGTTACAGGTTGCATCCGAGGTTATCACCTAGCGTAGAAACAACCACAAACTAAATCCGAGGTTTAATCACCTGGCAGGAATGGCAGCCGTGTCACGTGACTCGTCTCTGATCACTCGTGTAAGAGGCCACGCACTTATGCAGACACGAGGGATCGACAGGGAAGGGAAGAAAGTTGAGGGAAAAGCAAATGAAAACAGCCGGCTGTACCTGAGGTTTGTCACCTAGGGCGGGTACTGTCGGATGGCGGAGTGAAACTACCTAGCCGAGAGCACGTGTCGTCTACGGAAAACTATATCTGAGGTTTATCACCTAAAGCAGATATAGTGTCTGGCCAAGTCAAAGGTTAACACCTGAGCAGAAATAGTTATAGGTTGTGTCTGAGGTTATCACCTAGAGCAGAGAACGACCACAAACTAGATCCGAGGTTTTCACCTGGCAGAAATGGTATCCGTATCACGCGGCTCGCCTATGATTACTCGTGTTTGAGGTTAAACACCTAAGCAGACACGAGGAATCGAAACGGCTTAGGAAAATTTAGGGTACTCGGGTCACTTGTTAACGTTTGTCCATCCCTGGGGTTTAACACCAGAAGCAGTTTATCCACGAAAATTAGGAAGGCAGGGGTTATGGTTAATATGTAGAATTTATTTCACAATTTGGGAACAAAATGCCTATACCGCACCCTGTCGTTTCCCCCCTTCAACAAAAATGGCCACCCGTTAGCTTACCCACTTCACCCGCGTGTCCGCCAAATTTTCCACGCACACACACACACTTGTAGATTTTTGGCGCGTGTTGTTGTTGCTGTTTGCCCTCGTGTCCCTCTTTGTAGGTCTGGTTGGGTGCGTGTTGTTGTCGCTGTTGTTGATCCTCGCTGTTGCTGCTGTTGGTCCTTGGAGTCGCTGCTGTTGGTCCTTGGTGTCACTTGCGTTGTCTTCTGTTGGGTTTTTTTCCTGGCACACGCGACGACTTTCAAAACTTGACTCACTTATCTCACGATCAATTGCAGACTGACGCCGTCGTCAAATTCCAAGAATGTCCGAGGCCCAGCTTCACTTAGAACTCCTCTGCTGGCGCCGGCTGCATGTCCGTCGCAGTGATTGGCCGCCCTTTGCCAAGGGTCTTGTTGTTGTCCACTCGTTCGGCCTCTGCCAGCGTGCGTGTTGTTATTGTTCGGGCTTGCTGCTTTGCGTTTGCCTCATCGGCCGGTTTCGGCCCGTGCATGTATTGTTGTTGTCGTTTGCGTTCGCTGATCTGCGGCCCGATGACGCGTGTATGTGTTTCGTTGGTTTTTGCATGTTGGTATGCGGGTGACGCCGAATGCGTTTGCCTGTCGGTATGTATGTGCCAGCGATTTTGTTTCGTTCAGTTTGCTATGTGTGTCGGTGTGACATTTGTTTTTCCGTTTGGTGGCCGTTGCGTTTGAACGAAACTGTGTGCGTGTGTGTTTGGTGCGTTTGGCTGGCCGTTGCTTTTAAATAGTTGGCGGGCTAGAGGTGGACTATCGTTTTAAAACTCTTAGATATGGGTTTAAGTCCTCTTCATGAGGCACGGGTTTTATATTTACTTAATTGAAATGAACAATGAATAATTAAATGAAAAAAATGAAAAGAATAACAAAAGAACTAAAAAACAATGGGGCGCATTCTGCTGCGTCACAAGCTATATGTTGTTCCGAAGTTAATGGAGAAAGACGTAATTCAGGAGGCACATGGCGTGGGCCACTTCGCAATCCGTAAAACGATGCACACAATTCAACAACAATATTGGATTCCCTCATCTGGAGCAAAGTATCCAAACTAATCGCCAATTGCATCAAATGCATAATTCACAACAAAAGCTGGGCAAAGCAGAGGGGCTCCTAAATTACATTCTTAAGGAGATGTACCGCTACACACATTGCACATCGATCATCTCGGTCCAATGGATACCACCTCGAAACAATACAAATACCTTCTGGTGGTCGTCGACGGCTTTTCAAAAGTTTACCTGGATATATCCAACAAAGACGACTGGACAAGACGAGGTAATGGAAAAGCTGACAGAGTGGTCAACTATATTTGGATTCCCAGACGTATAATAAGCGATAGAGGTTCTGCATTTACTGCAAATACGTTTTGTGATTTTCTAAGCAGCAACGGGGTCGAGCACGTTTGGTCAACCACTGGAGTTCCAAGAGGGAATGGACAAGTCTAAAGAATCAATCGTTCGATTTTATCGGTCATTGCGAAGCTGTCTGCCGATGATCCAACAAAATGGTTTAAATATGTCCCTGACGTCCAAAAAAGCCATTAATTTTCATGTGCATTCTTCAACTAAGTTTTCGCCGTTTGAAGTTATTTTCGGAACCAAAATGCACAATAAAGCGAATAATAACTTGCTCGAGCTGTTAGAGGATGATTCCTCTAGTTACTGAGATGATTGCCGTTTCGGATGAACCTGACGCACCTCCTAATATTTCAAACGGACCAACTAATGACTTTCGCGACTAAGCTTTGTGTCTACGTACCCAAATACCCTCATCGTATTGATAATATGTTTATTATTTTAATTAGTTCTTTTTATATTAGTCTCTATTTTTATAGGTACTTTTGTCTCTTTATATGTTAAGCGTGCGCTTTTTACCCGACTCTTTTTTATTTAAATGTCTCAGAATTTAGGGTAGTACAATTGCGAGCAGTATGATTAGGGTTCTAAACAACCATAAAAAGGTCTAACTGTTGCACATATAAATGCCCAAAGCCTTGTCAATAAGATGGACGAGTTTCGATACCTCTTTGTTAATTCGAATGTTGATGTATTTGTGTGTCTGAATCATGGTTTGCATCTGACTTCTGACACATCATTTTCTTGTGAGGATATGAACTGTATCGTGGTGACCGTTTAGGACATGCAGGAGGTGTAGCAGTGTATGTAAACATAAAACTGACATGTAGGATTCTACTGAAACACCCCAATGACAGTGAAATAGAATATATATTTTTAGAAATTACCAATAAACAAACAGTCATGAAAACCCTCATTGGCTGTATTTATAGACCGCACCGAAATATTGACAGTCCCAGTTAATTGAAATAATATCTAGCCTGACCTTGCATTATACTGACATAATATTAACTGGAGATCTAAACAGCAACGTTTTAGCAGAAAAGCATCTGGTGCAGGATATGGAATCTCTTGGCCTAAAATAGTTAACAGCTCAATACCTACACATTTTACAAAAAACTGCAATACTCTACTGGATATATTTTTCGTCACAGACTCCACAAAGATTTTACACTATGATCAGACATCAGCTCCAATATTTTCCAAACATGATTTAATATTTTTAACTTATGATATTGACTTAGCGTATAGTGATGTTCAGATTACTACAGAGACTTTAAGTCTATTGATAATGATACTCTCCAAAGGGAGTTCTATAATTGCGATTGGTCTCAAATATACAGCCATCCAACTGGTGGACTTGCAGCTACAAGTACTTAACACGAATGTCCAAAGCCTTTATGATAAGTGTGTGCAAGTCAAAACTAAAATTATTAGATCTTCTCTAAAGCCCTGGTTTAACAACTATGTTAAACATCATATAGACCAACGGAATGCTGCCTACTGTAGGTGGAAGCGTTATAGAACAGATGAGCTCTACTCAGTTTTTTAAAAATTTGAGAGCAAATGTTATTAAAATTATCGCCACTGCCAAAACGAGACTATTACAAAAATAGGTTCAATAGTGCAATATCAAGCAAACAAACTTGGAATGAACTAAAAAGTTTAGGAATAGGTAAACTCAAACCAAAACTAAAGACGGAACTGGACGTAAACCATCTTAATAATAAATTCACCCAAATATCAGTACCTGAAGCTACGCAAAACATGTACCTTAATATAGAACCGAATTCCTACTGTGATAATAGCTTTAGTTTTATGTGTTAGTTCGTGTGATGTACTTGAATGTATCCTGAAGATAAAATCAAATGCTGTGGGCCTTGATGATATCAACCCTAAATTTATCAAACTACTTCTTCCCCTTATACTTGACCATATCACTTATGTTATTAACACTGCCCTAACCACGTCCACCTTTCCAAATATGTGGAAGCAAAAATATTACCGATACCAAAATCATCTAATGAATATAGACCAATATCGATTTTACCATATTTATCGAAAGTTTGCGAGCACTTAATGGCAAATCAAATACGGCAATTCTAACAATAAGCTCCAAGCTAAATGATAACCAGTCTGGTTTTAGGAAAAACAGAAGCTGCACGACAGCAATTCTAAAAATATCGGAGGATATAAGAAGCCGTTTGGATGATGGTCAAGTAACGTTTCTATGTCTGCTTGACTACAGTAAAGCGTTCGACACTGTGAATCATCAAATACTATGCACAAAGCTCAAAGTGTTATTTAATTTCTCGTCCACAGCAACCAAGCTAATTGAATCCTATCTAAGCAATAGACAACAGGCTGTAGTTGCAGGGTCGCGCACGTCTGACCTTCTTCCGATTACGAGAGGTGTGCCCCAAGGATCTGTTCTGGGGCCTTTACTGTTTTCTGGGTATGTAAATGACCTACCTAATGTCCTGTCAGTCTGTAATGTACATATGTACGCTGATGATGTACAGATGTATGTAAGTCGTCCACTAAGTCAGTTAAATGAGTGTGTTTGTATATGTAATCAAGAACTCTCAAAAGTTAATGATTGGTCTAAGGAAAATGGTTTGGGAATTAATCCGCTCAAGTCCAAATGCTTAGTTTTGTACAAAAGGGCTCTAGATGTGCTGCAGCTGCCAATATTATGTGTTGATGGTATGCCAATAGATTATGTTGAGGAAGCTTCCAACTTGGGTATCCACTGCAACAAAACATTATCATGGAATGACCACATAAATAGAGCAACTGGAAGGTTGTATGGATTACTTAGGCAGCTGTCTTTATCCCAAAATTTTCTTCCAATTCAAATTCGAATGACAGTGGCTAGGATGTGTCTAATTCCTACTCTATTTTATGGCGTTGAGATTTTGGGCATTGTGATGCAGCTAGTATGCATAAATTGAAAGTCGCGTTTAATTCTATAGCTCGTTACATATTCCAAAAAGTAGGAATGAGCATATAACATTTTCGCTAATAAAATATTTGACCTTTGTCTTATCGAATGGATGAAGTTTAGGGCCCTAATCTTATTACACAACATTATCATTCGCAGAGAACCAATTTATCTATATGAGAAGCTTAACTTTGCCATATCCTCGAGAACAAATAACTTAATATGCCCCAAAATAAAACTATCGAGTTCTGAGAAACAGTTTTCTTGATGCTGCTCGCCATTGGAATTACTGAAATGCTGTTAAGTCCATAAAAAGCGCTACGCAATTTAAAAATTAAACTTAAAGAACATCTACAGAGACAAAATAATTAATAATAATTTCACTTTACTTTTTTTTTTTATCTTTAATTTAATTTAATAAATTTAATTAATAGCTTGATTATCAATTTTAAATGTATAATTATAACCTTATTTCTTGTGTGATTTATGTTTACGGAGACGATAAATTATTTTTGTTAGTCGAACCATTGTTAGTCTTAAGTTAGTATAAGTTTAAAGCTGAAAGGATTGAAAAACATTTTCGTGACTAGTGCAATAATTTAAAAGAAATGTTCTTGATGCACTGGGATAAAAGCTAAAATAAAAAACTAAAAAAACTAACCACACAGTTTCAGTTGGAGCGCCAAGAGTTACGCAAGGAAGCACGGGCACATATTGAGCAGGCGCAGATAGCCTACAAACGAAATTTTGATAAGAAGCGTCGAGCGAGCACATATACAACGTGGGCGACCTTGTGGCCATAAAGAGGACTCAGTTTGTGGCAGGTCGCAAGCTTGCAGTAAATATCTTGGGCCCTGTGAAGTTACCAAGATTAAACGAAATGGGCGCTACGACGTTAAAAAAACGGCAAATGTCGAAGGGCCCAACGTAACAGCAACTAGCTGTGACAACATGAAGTTATGGCGTTACGTCGTGGAAAACGATGACCTGTTATCATCTGGGTCAGATGATTCGGATCAGGAGGGCCGAATGTAAGGTGGGCCGACTCTAACTAGTCGCCCATCCCTAGTTACACCAGTAGCAGTGAACGTTGTCCAACACTTGGCAGCAGGCGTCAAGAAGCAGAGCAAGAAGGAAGCAGAGAGAGAGTCGTCAGCGGCAGCCGTAATAGCAAGTCGCAATTAAGTCGTCGTGAAACACAAACATCATTGTTAAACGAGTTGTATTCCGTTCTAATTATAATTCTAAATCATTGTTCACAGACCCTAATCATTATTAAATAAACTAAACACTTTACATTTATGTCTACCTTAGGATTAAGATAAGCGTACTTGAAGAGCGAGTTGAGTTTTGAGATTAACTAAGAAGCGCTGCAGTAGTTCAGTGAGCTTTTTATACCCTCTTCCCATTAAAAATGGGAAAAGGGGATCATGAAGTTGTGCAAAAGTATGTAACAGGTCGAAGGAAGCGATAAGATATAGATCCACAAATGCATAAAGGTAGGTGTACGAGTATACCAGATTCAATTCGAGTTTGTTTCAGATTTGGAATGGGACTGCCTTACCCACTAAAAACCACCCTTAATCTCCGTTTCCCTCTCGTGCCACCACGCAAAGTATTACTTCACGAGGGGAGCGGCATGAAAGCCTCCACTAGATTCCTATCTAGGATTTGAAGTCATTCTGCGCTGTCTTTCAGCGCAACGCAAGGATATGATTATTTGTGCTGCATAGTTGCTAAAAGCAGACCAATTGTTTTGCGAGCTAAGTAGAATACAAGTCATTGACTATGAATGGTCTCCCAATCTCTAACCTTAGCTCTTCCCGTTCAGCAGCAAATCTAGGACAGACAAAAAGGACATGTTCAGCGTCTTCTGGGATCCCTGCACAGTATGGCAAAAAGGATCCGTCTCATGCTTAAACCTAATTAAGTAGGACTTGAAGCATCCATGTCCCGTCAGTGCTTGCGTCATGTAAAAGTCGATTTGCCCGTGCATCCTCCAAACCCACGGTCGTAAGTCCGGTATTATCCGTCTTGTCCATTGACCGTTTGTAGCAGTTCTCCATCTTTTCTTCCAGTGTGAGGGAGTCTCTTCCCGGCGATCAGGGGGCTCATCTCTTCTGCAGGCTTCTCTTGCGAGTAAATCTAACGGTGCCATGCCTGCTAGGACAAGCGCAGCGTCCTCAGAGACTGGTGCGCCGGAAAGCAGGAATGGTGCCGGAGGGGTATGATTACACCACGTTTGCGATCAGCATCCTACTTCGCTGACGAGGTCCTCCAATATTGGACATCATTCCCGCTAAAGCAGTTGAGATCCGGGCTGCTTTCTCGCCGACATACTCAAGATGTTGCTTGAAGTTTAACCTGTAATCCAATATTAGGCCCAGGTACTTGATGGCAGGTTTCGATCTTATCAAGCAGCTTCCCACTTCAATGGTGGCGGACTCCACTTTTTTTCTGCTACTGAACAGCACCGTTTCCGTCTTGTCCGTCCCGAGCCATGAGATAACCTCGCGGATGGCTTCGTTTGTATTGGCTTCGACTTCTCCCACATGTTTAGCGACTGAGATGACTGCAAAGTCATCAGCCCACTATTGTACAGCCATCAGGTAGCAGCAGGCGCAACACTGCGTCGTACATGACGTTCCATAGTGTTGGACCTAGCACCGATCCTTGCGGTACGCCTCCAGAAATCCTGCGTTGCCATTCTTCTGCTGCAGTATCATACAAGAGTACTCTGTTCTTGAAGTAGTTGCATATGATCCTGGTAAGGTACTCGGATACTCGAAGCCTTCAAGAATACTGTGCCAACTAGCCGTATTAAAGGCATTCTTGGCCGCGCCACCTGGTGCATTCGATAGCTTCTCGCGCTATGCCTACGACTGTCGAAATTGCGTCTGTAGTGCTCAGCTACTTTCTGAATCCGAATTGGCGATCAGAAAGGCCTTCCCGTTCAACAAGCTCCGTCTCCAAGCGGTTGCAAATTATACGTTCGAACAGTTTCCCAACTACGTCCAGCATTGAAAGTGGTCTGTATGCAGGGATTCTCTATTTGGGTGCTGCTTTTGGGGATCAAGACCAGCCTCTGGAGTTTCCATCTGTCCGGGAAGCGGCTTGTGTGCGTATGTTAGAGTGTGTGTGCATGTGTGAGTATGTGTGTATGTGTATGAAAACACAAGAAGTCAAGGGAACAGGTTATTTTGTAGTCGGGGCACTCGAATACAGCTCCCTTACTTGTTTTTATTAAAATTACATAAGCCAACTATATTTTGGGTGCATCAACATTTGGCTGCACCTTAACCTTTAAGCACTTCATCGTCAGCAAAACTAAAGGTGTGCTTGCTTTTGTTAGGCGTTGGTCTGTGGAGTTTGATGACCCTTACACCACTAAGCTCCTTTTCGTGTTTCTTGCTCGACCAATACTCGACTATTGCTCATGAGTATGGTCTCGGAAGTATGCAATTTAAATACCAGAGTCTCATTGAGTCGGTGTAAAAGCATTACGTGAATTTAACTTGGACCCACACGGTCGTTTGCCATCATATGTGGATAGACTCCGTCTATTATGCCTACCGTCTCTACAGTATCGTAGAATCTGTCATGGTGTTATCTTTCTTTATAAACTAATACATGGCCCATTGACTTTTGTTTTCTTTTGAGACAAATTAATCTACACGACAGTGTTTCCTACATATAAGTAGATCTATTTTTGAATCTCAATACCCTTTTCTAATCATATCGACCACTTTGCGCTAAAATATCGTATGTGCCAAAAACTAAATATTACAGGATAGCGACTTTTCTACTTTTCGTTGCAATGGCACTGGCACATACGATTAAATTGATTCTGTCATATCTTCTTAGCCATAGCGATTATCGCTATAGTATTTTTCCAGGTGATGAGTAAGTGGATTTTGGCCTTTTTTTTTTTAAATAGCTTTTTTTAAAGCTTGCCTCGCATTCATTTGACCGCTTTTATGCTGAAAGAACTCAATAATAAATCAAATTAAATAAGGCGATCTTAAGGTACATGTCTAGTTTCAGATTTTGAAAATTTCGATTTTTTTTTTTTTGGCTTAAATCATGCGTTATAATGTTAAAAACATCCCCTAAAATTTTTAAGCAAAAAAAAAAAATACAAATTCGAGATATTTTGATTTTTGTACAGGTAGGTCGGGCGCAAAATCACAAAATTTGCGCGCAAAACAAAAAAAAAAACCTAAAAAAACAAAAAAAACAAAAAAAACAAAAAAATAAGTCTCATTACTTTTCGATCAGCTATGTTTCAAAAAAAAAACATCAAAGCGAACTAAAATACGTAAATAAAAGAAAAAAAAAAAAAATCTCTTTATTTTTTGATCAACCCTTTTCCAATTTCCCCCCCCCAGCCAACTATGTTTCCAAAAAGCTTCAAATCGCTAAAAAAAGTCATTGAAAACTAGCTCATACCCGAAAAAATATAAAAATAGTGCTAAATCAATACTCTTCACTTTTTTGGTTGTTGTGATTTTTACCCTGTCCTGGCGCACTCTTTTCCAAATTTCTCGAAAAGTTCTTGACCGATTTTGATAAAACTTTTTTTCCGTGAATAGCCAGATGCAACTAAACCTACAAAACCTACGATGCCTAAAAACCTACAAAATTTTTTTTCTATTTTAGAGAAAAATGTTGTCGAAACTTTAAATGCGATTATCTCGGAACCACTTTTTCACCCAGGTGCGTCAGATTGCGAGGCCATTTGTTGACCGATTTTCTTATAGTTTTTTTTAAATTGCTCGTAATACCCGTCGCTATGGTCGGAACTAGGATATTTTTGATCGGTCCATAAATAGCGGAGTTAGGGCCATTTTAAGGGGTAAAAATAGGTAAATTTTCGAAATTTTGACTTTGAGAACCCCTTACTCCCCTATATATAGACCGATCCCAGATATCCTAGTTCCGACCATAACCACATCAATTCCCAACAAAACCTCATTTAAATTTTTTTATCCGATGACGCGTTCTCTGGAAATCTGACGCACCAGGCACCTATGTTTTTAAAAATGGGTCGACTTTGAAGCGGGCTACAACAACAACCGCTGCAACATCAACTACAAAAAAATTTTAAAAGTTAGCTTGATCAATTATCTATTGAACAAAAAAAAACCGCTAGTCGATATGTGGTAAACTTTTCGAGTAATAAATTTTTTTCGTAAACCCTTACTTTTGGGCGCTGAAACTAGACATGTACCTTAAGGGGCAAACCTAGTGTGATGGCCTAAAAAAGGTGATTTTTGGGAATTTTTATTAAAAAACTACTTTATCAATTATTTCAAAATTTTAAGAATATATTTATACATGTTTCAAGAATATACAGTGAAATTTTTGAAGAAAAAAATTAAATATTTTTTAAGTTATAGTCGATCTCCAACGGCGCGAAAAAAAAGTTCCTTCACTGCTGCAGTGATTCCGGTCGAATTTTGACCCCAAAAATTTTGGTCGTTTTTGGCCTGCCAAAATTCGATTTTTGATCAAATCAAAAACCGATAGGTCATTGTACGGAGAACTATATATAGAACATGTAAAAAAATTCGATAATGATCGGATCATTTGTTTTTGAGTAATCACTGCAGCAAATTCGGAAAATGCTGTTTCGGGAAAAACGCGTTTAAAGATAAAATGATAGTCTCTCTAGCTGCCGAGCGGCTGCTCTTTAAATTGCTATAACTCAAAAACTATTTGAGATATCGATTTGAAATTTTTATATGTTATTTTTAAAGGTGTAATCTACCGAAATATGAAAAAAAAAGAAAAATCGTTTTTTTTGAAATTTCACACTAGGTGTGCCCCTTAAGGTTCTCGTCCAAATATCCACAAATCCGCTGGGTGGATTTTGTGCAGCCTATGACGAATGAGCCTTGTTAGAATTATGGCAAGTCGATTGTTGTGAGAAACTAACCGCTCCCTGTAGCGATTTGAATATTTCTCAATGGTTTCGCATAAAGTGGGAGTGCCTAAGTTCCGGAATATGGTGGTATTACATACGTACCGGTGCGCGTTTAAGATTCGTCGAAGAGCCTTACTTAGACAAACCTTAACTCTCTTAATGGTGGTGGTGCAGGCCGTTCCCCAACATGTAATACCCCATTTAAGAGTAGAGAGGACTATGGTCTTAAAAAGCCTGACTTTAGCCTTAAGGGAAAAGCCACTCTCTGGCCGAAGTAGCCAGTCCATCTTCCGGAGTTTTAAGCGGGCAGAGCCACACACCCGATTAACATGGGGTCTCCAGGTGAGTCTTCTGTCCAGTGTGACGCTTAGATATGTAATGGTGTCCTTGTGGGCAATTTGAGCTCCGTCCGTATTGCCCCTACGAAGTGTAAAAGTTGCATGCTGCGTCTTCTCCACACTAACACCTATATTCCATCATGAGGCCCAACATTCAAATTCGTCGAGAAATTCCAGAGCTTTTCTACAGGCAGATCTGCGACTGTTGCTTGAAGCCAAAAAGACAGTGTCATCGGCAGAGGTGGCAGTAAGTGAACCTTGGATATCAGATATGGAAGATCAACAGTATACACTGTGTACAAAACAGGGCCAAGAGCACTTCTTTGCAGGAGATCGGCTCGAATAGGACGTAACAAGGATCGCTCTTCACGCACTTCAACAGAGAAAGCTCTGTCCGTCACAAAAGAGTCAATAAGTCCCCACAGACACTCCGGGAGTATCGGCTTCAATTTATACATCAAACCCTCACGCTAGACTCTATCGGAGGCTTGGCGTACATCTAAAAATACTGCCGAATAGTACTTCTTTTTCTCAAAGGCATCGAGAATATGATTAACTACTCAGTGAACCTGTTCTACTGCACTGTGACTGCTACGAAATTGAAACTGGTGATCTGGGAGCGCAGACTCAAAAGAGTCAATAGTCAAAAGCCTTGCTACAAGAAGTCGCTCAAAAATCTTAGAGAAGGTAGGCAGGAGGCTAATAGGGCGATAAGAGTCTACATTATTTAGGTCTTTGTCCTTTTTCTGTAACATGACCACCAAGGCACGTTTCCATACGTTAAACAGTCGACATATTAAGGAAATTGCCTCATTGGGGATTGATTTGACTACCTTTCCGTCATCAGCATTCAATCCAGGGGCTTTGCAAGGCCTTAATCGCTTTATCTGTTCTTTGATCTTTTCCTAATTAATCGGACGGATAGTACATGATGGACCAAAAGCGAGACCAAATCGCTAGGGCGGGGTGTCCAGGAAAATCTCTAGGGATTTTGGCATCGGTTGATTTGCAAATCCGTCGGTGTCCTAGAACCTCGAGAGATTTCGTTTACTTCGAAAGACTAGTGTGTTGTTTGTTCGACTGATTGACCTTTTATTACCCATAGATCACAAAATAGTCCATATCTTTTGTTCTGGAGTTGATTTTATTAATTTCGTCTGGTTTGACTCAACGTCTGTTTCATACTGTTGTACAATTGTATTCTTATTCTCTTGAAGCTGACAATTAAAAACCAACGCCACTGGCCATGCTCAGTTGTGCTGACGCTGCGTGTCTGTGATATCCGCCCAACGAGGATCGGGTTACTTTGCACTTGAAATGTGTTTGGGTCTTGAACATTGCAACAAAGTGTTACAGTGTGTGTTTTATGTAAAATTATGAGTACAGTGTACATCTTGGTTATTACATCTCCCTCCTTTTTGAAAAATAACGTAATGAAATGGAGTTATTTTAAAGAGAGTTATTATTTGGTATTATTTATAGTATATATATAAATTTTTTTTTTTGTGTAAGTACATATTTGTATTTTTTTAATTAAATAGGAAAGTGTGCAATGAAAGTGAAGAATTAAAACAAATAAAGATTTATATAATTGTAATAGTATTAGTATTTGAAAAAAAAAATTTTTCTTTTTGTCTTTTTTTTTTTTTTTGTGCGCATATATATTTGAAGTTTTAATTAAGTACGAAAATTTCCAGTAGAAGCTAAAAGTGTAATTATATATTTGTAGATTTTTTTTTTTAAATAACTTTATATACATATATATATATAGTAGTTTAATGATTGAATAAAAAATAAAAATGATATTTTATCTGCATGCATGCGGGTTGATAAAATATTATTTATGAGATAAACATTTTTTAACCTATCCTTATATACTTTTTGGGTTTTGTTCTTGGTATCTGATATTATGATATTATCCCTATCTTC
>JAEIFV010001575.1:0-35567 GCA_018904265.1 Lordiphosa collinella | reverse complement strand
TGAAATCAGAACTCTCCACAGTTTTATATCAAACTTAACATTTTGCAAATTTCGCGGTTTCTTCACTTGGAAACCTTCCTGGGCATACGTCGATCACTTCCCAAAGTTTTTGCCAAAACTTAAATTTTGCAATTTTCGCGGTTTCTGGACCGTTTTCCGCAAATAAGCTTTAACTTTAGAAACCTTCCAAAGCGCGTTCAACCATTCCCACATTTTCATTGCAATCGGATGAACGGTAAAATTTTTTGAAAATTTCGCGGTTTTTGGACCATATTTCACAGACATGAGCCTATGACACTTTCCTGATCGACATCAACTTCTAAAGGTTTTATTTCTGATAATATCACAGATGGACCCTATCATTTTATCACAGAGGGATACTGATGCATCTGATGCAAATATGTGGTACTGTTCAGAACGGGGAGCTTCTATGCATGATTTTATTATATGTTACCAATATTTGTTCCTTAGAGGTATTTCTGATTTGTTGTTTTTGAAAGGGCCTCAGGTGAAATTATGCGCCATTGGAAAATATACTGACTTGGTGATCTGGTGTCATCTAAGATATTTTTAAACTGATCAGCTACAAAGGCGTAGGATGAGTTAACACTGAAAAAGTATATTAAAAAGGGGCCATAATTCAGGACATTTGATTTTGAGCAACTCCTTGGCAGTGAGATACAGCGCCTATATTTGGGGAGGCATCTCACCAGCTAGTGCAAAAAACTATGTGCTGCGACGTGTCTGTAGGCACCCCAACATACCGTCGAAGTGCAGTAGACTGCTTAGCGGCGAGTCTTTTGATGATTACCAATGTCAGAAATTAGCCATGGTGGTGATAGCGTATTCTGATTTTGGGGGGATATAAAAAAAAAAAAAAAAAAATTTTTGGTTTGTAGCTATCTGCAAGAGACTAAAACCAGCCCTGGACTCAGTTCTGATTTTGTCAACATGTTTTTGGTCAGACATGTTGGATAAGACAATTCGGCCAAGAAATTTACTTCTCTAACCATACCCATTTCTGGGTTTCTAAATTTAAATGTTAATAATGGTCCTACTATAAGGTGTGTGAAAGGCATAACAGAGAATTAAGCATTGATACTAAGACCAATGTCCTTGCAGAGAAGGTAGAAGTCATCCAACTTAGCTTGAAGATTTTTTTCGGCAGTTTGAAAGTTTGCTTACTTAACATTATAATGAAGTCATCCGCATATTGAAAAATTTGGGTGTCTGGATCTCAATCTGATGTAGTCGCTTGGTACAATTGTTAAAAAGGAACAGGAGAGAGACAGCTACCCTGCGGTAATCCATCTCTGCCCTCCTCCATTTCACCACGAAGTTTCAAATATCTGGTAGACAGAAAGTAAGTAATCCAATCAACAAATTGTTGTGGAATTTTTTCAACAATCAAAATTTTATTCAAAAGAGCCAGACTAACACAGTTGTACGCATTTTATATGTCCAAACACGCAACTACCACTTTAGCAGATTTTGATTTCAAATGTCTTACTGATGAAATTAAGTCGTTTATACACATCGCTGCACTTTTCCTTTCTCAGTATGCATAGCATCTGTTTGGCAAAATATTCTGATCTTCCAAAAAAGTAGTAAGTCGATTCTTAGCCATACCATTTAAGGTTTTGGCAAGAACAGAAATTAGCGAAATAGGCCCAAAGTTCTGATATATCAAGATCTTTTCCACGTTTGGAATTGGACAGATTTTAATTGACTCCATTGTTCAGGTACCTCACATGGGGAAAACAGTTCATTCAGTCATTTCAGAAGCTTTTCTGCAACGTCATTGTTAAGCGCAGCAATGCACTTGTACGTGACAACGTCAAGACCCTTTCAGCTGTTGAGTTTTTGTTTTTGATGACTGTCGCCATCTCTTCAATAGTGAACTCGGGCTCCTTATTTATGTTAAGGGAAAAACATTTTGCGGAAAAAAATTTCCCGACCTTTTTGCATATTTTGTAGCTTGGACATTCAAAATATCCCCTAAAAGGATTTTCAAAAATTCGAAATAGTTTAGAAGATATAGCCCTTTTAATGACCCAAAGTGACGCGATTTGCCAGCAACTGCAAACTTGAAACGCGTAAAGTGGCCAAGATTCAGAGGAAACTAGTGGGTCCGATTTTGGCTCGGAAGGGCTTATACGACGCAGAATTGTCGCGCTATCGTTCGGCCCTCCAACTTTTGGTTCTCATTTTAAGTGTACTGTACTTTTTACACTGACACTTAAAAAAAAAAGGCCAAAAAAAAATTTTTTTGTTTTCAAATATCCGCCATTTGTCAAAAAAAAAATTTTAATAATTTTTCGGAGGGGTGAAGGAGTAGCCACATTAGTTTCAAACATAACCGCATTTTTCTTTTTTTCAGATCATCCCAAGTGCTGCAACCATGGTCACCATGTGGGCACCTCTTTTTTATTTCATCATTTTTCGGAGACCGATAGCTTTCAGACTGGCCCTCATATTGACAAAAAAAATTTTGTATTTTCCTTTCATTCATTAACTATTAATGAAAAAAAAAAAACAAAAATAAAAAAAACCACCACTTTTTGCTCATCGCAAAGTGTTCCCCCTTAAGAGGCAACTATTAGTGTTTAGAGATGGAAATGTTAGAGACGAGACTGGAAGACTTTTAAGAAAGTTCAGATAGTCCCTACTCATAGACACAGCCCACTCTGATTTTTTGGGACTTGCCTAAACCTTTAAGGTTAGAAAGTAAGCGCCAAGCTTTCTTGGACGAAGGTTGCTCATTGATTTCTAAAATTTCCAGTGATAGGATTCCTGTTTAGCCTTCTAACAGCAATTTTTCCAGCGCTCCCGATCCTACTGGCTTCTCAAGGCCTTTGGCTTAACACTCCAATCAACAGCTAAGTTTGAATTTATGAAAGTTAGATCTAAAACTGAACCTGAGTCTATATCCAGCGTTTGTTGTCACATCTTTAAGGAAGCGACCCCTTGCAGTGCTGATGCTATCACCAAACTGCACATTGCTGGAATTAGTTCCACAAATGAACACATCATTCATGTTTTCCAATATGTCAAACAAACTTTTAATATCCTTCTTAAAGGTTTCCATAGTACATCTCGGATCACAATAAACGGAGGCAAAATTTAAATTAGTTGACAGATTGATTGTTTGGGCAACACTACCAGTGTCATAGGCTCATGTCTGTGAAATGGACCAAAAACCGCGAAATTTGCAAAAATTTTACCGTTCATCCGATTGCAATGAAAATGGGAATGGTTAATCGCTGCTCCGGAAGGTTTCTGGGTTGAAAAAATTTTGGGTGGAAAACGGTCCAAAACCGCGAAAATTGCAAAATTTAAGTTTTGGCAAAATCCCTTGGGAAATTGATCGACGTGGCGCCCAGGAAGGTTTCAAGTAGAAGAAACCGCGAAATTTGCAAAATGTTCGTTTGATATAAACTGTGGAGATTCTGATTTCAAGAAAATGGGCGGAAAAGAGTCCAAAAACGCGATAATTAAGAACTATACCGTTCATCCGATTGCGATGAAATTTTGGTCAATGGTTAAACGCTTGCCGAAGGTTTCCTAAGGTCCAAAAATCGAAATTCGCAAAATTATACCGTTCATCCGATTGCAATCAATCTTTGTGAAATGAATTGAAAGCTTGCTCGGGGAGGGTTTCTAAGTTGAAGAAATTTGCAGAAAATTGTCAAACCGCGAAAATTAAAAAATTTGCGGTTTCGGTAATCTTTGGATAGTGGTTCGACGCTTCCCCGGAAAGGTTTCCAAGTAGAAGATATGGGCGGAAAATGGTCCAAGAACCGCGAAATTTTCAAAATGTTCGATTTAGATGAAGCTTTGACGAATGGTTGTACGCTTGCCCGCGAGGGTATCTAAATTGAAGAATTGGGCCGGAAATGGTCATAAAACCGCGAAATTTCAAAAACTTTACCGTTCATCCGATTGCCATAAAACTTTGGGCAACGCTTGCCCGCAAAGGTTTCTAAGGTCCAAAAATCGCGAAATTTGCAATATAACCTTATGAGAATTTATGAATGCGCTTAGTGCTTATATTACAATGCCGGCGTTGGTAAATGGAAGCTGTCGATTACACGGTCCAAAATATTGCGAAATTTGCAAATTTTTGATTTGAGACTGGATTGATGTGAAGATTTGATAGACAGCAATTGTAGACGGGTAAATATTAGCCAAACGGTCAAAAAAGTCACGAAATTTGCAAAATATTCTTGATTTTAGATTATCATGAAGCCGTTTATATAGAGAAAAAGATCGAACGGTCCAAAATGTTTATACCGACATGCAGCCTGCACTAGATTGAATATAATACCTCTCTTAAGAATCATAAGAACCCGGGCGACGCCGGGTAATTCAGCATACTTTTAACTATATTCTGTAATTTTTCATGTCGAAATATTGCAAAACAAGCGGGTGACAGAGCTTGCCCTAGAACGTCTTTGAAAAAATACAATTTGCGGTGTCACTGTATCTCGGTCGAAAAAAATTATCTGAAACCAAAAACCATTAAAATTTAGTCAAAGTATTAAAATCCTCCCCCCATACGTCCTCCGATTATTTTTTTTTTCATTTAAAAATTTTTGGTGGCCATCTAAAGTGTAAACTGCGATTTTCCACGAAAAATTCCGCCATTTTTGGGTGGGAAACCCCCTTAATGTAAAAAAAAATTTTTACTAAACGTTGGGGGAGGTATTTATATGTAGAAAATGTGTACCAAGTTTCAAATGAATCGGTTTAGTAGTTTTTAAATGACAGTGATCACGGACTTTGAAAAAGTAGTTTTGAGAAAAACGCGTTTAAAGTTTGAGCTTAAAAGTGAAAACAATTTTTTTTTTTTAACACACAGAATCGTCGATTCCAGCTCCATAAAGTGGATTCCCTGCAGCAGCTTCAATGTCTTCAGCCTCTTTTCTCTCAAGTCTTTGTTTTATTCTGGCTTCTTCTTGATGTCAGCTTGGTCTGGCCCTAAATGTGATTGCTGTCCTCCAATCTTGCGTATTCATGAGCGCTTGGGGCAACGCTGACGTTCATATCCGACAGAAGGTGAGAAAAGCACCAGCACCTTCGTTGAAAGTGCATGCAGCTACATAGGATGCAAATTCAACAATTTGATTGCTGCCAGTCAATTTTTTCGGTGCAATTCTCCAAATTAGCTGGTTCAAACTTTCGTTGGCATTTTGAGTAAAACCTCCAAGACACCTTTTCCAAGTTCGTCTTTACTCAAATCTTCGTAAATCGGTTTGGATCGCTTGTAAGACATCTTCTGGAAGTGGATTGTAATTATGTCTGAAATTCTCAACTCCTGTTTGGAAAGCTTTTTGATATGGACACCACGAGTTTCTACCGCTCGGGCACTTATCGTGTTGAGGGTTATCGTCTGTTGACTGCTGGTGGTGAAAGTTCAGATTGCATTTTTTCATTTCTTCTGTACAATTATGCGTTATTGCTGCTCCGTAGTATCGACTCAAATTATCGATGACTTTTCCGGTGAGTTTTCCTTTGCCACCGAGTACTTTATTTCGCCGTGTTTAACATCGTGTTTCCAACTTATCTTGCGTTTTTCCAACCAACGTAGACGTTTTCCCATTCTTTTTTGCACGTGACCTACACATTCTTTTTTATTTATAGTAAAATTATCACCGTAAGGTTTAGCTTCCACTAAATTGCCGTAAGTTTTACTGTCACCGTCTCCGATATAATTGCTGATCTTTGCTCCGTAATTTTCTTCTGAAAAAAAAATTTACTATGAAAACAGCGTTAACTTCCATGTTACCTGATGGTTCCGGTGTGATTGGCTTAACATTGTGTCACATTTTCAACGTTCTTCGTGCCACTCTTCAAATTCAAAGCAGTATTTAATTTATTTCTCCACACAATTTACAAAGTTGACAGTGTAATCTACTTGTAAATCACAAGCGCACGATCGAACGTACAACGACAAACCTGACGCTCGTCTCTCGTTTTAAAATATTCCACAATGTATAGTATACATACAAATAACCGCACTGCGCTAAAGGACAAGGACTAACTATAGACCATAACTTCAAGAGTTTTGCTCCGATCGACTTAAAATTTTGAGAGTATATTCTTGAAATGTTTAACAATAAGATAAGACGAAAAAAAAATTCGATTTTTCGAAAGTGTAAACCCTTTTTTGACTTTATCGCTGCGCTAGCGATAGGGGTTGGTCGATTTTAACAGTGACCAGATACGGATATCGACAGCGTGCGCGACACAATCGATTAATATATCAATTTTTTGAATAGTCCAATTAATAAGACCAAGTAAATGAAAGACGGCCTGGTATGGTATTTCAACACATTCGAGACGTGTTTTACTACGGTTCAATAAATTAAAAATCAAAATGTTAACTTGGTTTCACATGAACAAAAATCGGCTAGTTCCCTCATGTTTTGGAGAACTCCTGATAAAAGTAAATCCTTAGTTGAGCAAAAATGATTAAAGATTGAATCTTAAATCAAGCGTTAAGTCTTGGACACACTTAAATAGAAGGTGACAAATCAACGAAAAAAAAAAATAATTTTAACAGTTGACAGTTCGGCTAAAAAATAAAAATGTCATAAGTATGATTTTCCATAATTGTTAATTATTTTAATAGCCTCAGCATTCATTTAACATTCTTATACCACGGAGAAGTTGGTACATTGGGAAACAATTCAAAAAAGAACTTTTCCAGATACTGTGGAAAGCCTCTCTTGTAATGATGGTTCCACAAACTGTATATCTCTTTATTTCTCTAAGCTCTCTCCAATTTGAGTATTTTTAGAACTTTAAAGTTTGTGCTGCTTGTAATAGCAGATTTAGCAGCAAGATCAGCTTGTTCATTAACACTGCTGTGTGTCCAGGCACCCAAAAGAGATCAAGAGTAACGAGATCAGGCCAGATTAGGGGATTGTATTCAGCAACAATATAAGATTCTGATCAGGTTTAAATACTTTTAATATTGGTAAAAATATAAATTTACTTTACTATTTAATAATACTCGATTTGAACTTAATGTGAAAAATTCGTGAAGATCGGTTCAGGGGTTTGGACGCCCATAAGGGACAAACATAAACATACTTTCACTTTTATATAGATGTATAGATTATTCTGTATTATTGTATTGAATCACAGTGTTCGAAATATAAATATTTATTAAATATTTGCTAATATGAGAATCTACACTTAGATATAAAAGTAAATGTTTGTTTGATTGTACCTTAGTAGTAGACCTCGGGTTTTACATGTTTTCAAATAGATTTTACTAATTTACTAGATTAGGCCGAATGTGTTTCCAACAAATTTTTGTCATTTTGTTGCCTGCATTTTGGGTTTTGCTGACGGTTTAACTTTTTATATAATAATTTAAGTCATCTTGGAATTAAGTGCAGTTTTTTTGGAATTTGAAAGCGTAAAAAGTCAGCACAACATTTAATATTGTGTACTTTTCTTTTTGCCTACTAGGACTAAAATTAGTTTGAAAATATGCAAAATCCGAATACTACTTATTAGTGTCTAAACCGCTAGACCGATTTTCATAAATATTTTTACTGTTTATTTATTTCGTTCAGAAAAAAGTTATTGACTACTCCAAGTATATGAACCGGTTCGAAAGCGGTTTGAATTATTTTAAAAGTGGTTTAAAGCCATATTTCAGAAGTTATTGTAGCAATAAGCTGAATGTTTAGGTGTGTTTGTGGTAGTCCTTGAAATGGCTTTGAACCACTTTTGAATTGGTTCACACGGTTGGTTCGATCCAGTCGGGTGAATCAGTTCAAAAGTGGTTGAGAACCATTTCTAAGAAATCATTCGAATTTTGTACTAGAAAATTTGTGTGAATGCTATTTTCTTTTAAATATCACAACTGGGCTTAGTTTGGGTTTCAAGGACCATATGTCTTAAAATAATCATCCTAAACTCGCTTTTGTCTGAGATTAAATTTTGACTCCTTTTTAATTTGGAATTGTATATTTCGAAAGAAATATATTTAGTTTTCATAAAACTATCTAATTAAAGTCAATAATTGATATAAGTTTATGAATCGATTTTTTGCTTTTTAGCCTGGTATTTGGTCATTTTCGAAACTCTATCATGGGCGTATTGGAAAAATTTCTGACTGATTTTGTCAAACTCCGAATCGTCTAGAGCGAACTTTTTTGTGAATGCACCTGAAACGATATAAAATTGGATTCAGTAAGCTGATCTGAGTAGTTAAAATTAAAATGATTTTTTACTCACTTCGAATTGCCAGCGTCAAGATTAAGCCCCTTACGGACTTTTTTCGCCAGTTTCGCGCCAGGAGCACTGTTGAACCAGCTCGTCGAAAAAAGTGCTCGCCAAGTGCTTCTAATGAACATCTCGAAGGACTTTTCGCCATTTAAGAATATCTCGCTGACCTAAAAATAAGCATTTTCAAACGTTTGTGATATTTTTTTTGCCTTAGACCTGGAAATTCAACTTTTCCTTTTATGTCTAATAGAAGACTTGTTATTTCTAAAATATAAGATTTACTTTTCTTTGTTTTCTTTTTTTAAAGAAAAGCATAAAAAAAAATAGAGGAAAGTTAACTTCGGCTCGGCCGAAGTTTTGAATACCCTTGCAGCTTCCATTGAAAACAAAAAAGTTTTTCTAAGAATACTTTTTGGACATTACTTTTCTATGGGATCTACACTATAGAGATGTCTGATTTTGATTAAACTTAGTGAAATCATGGAAAAGCATAATACACTGTTAATTACGAAATTTGGAGGCGATCCCATTTAAAACAAAAAGATTTTCTCACTAGAACTTCTTTTTCGACCGATCATTCATACTGCAGCTATATGCTATAGTCATCCGATTTTGATAAAACTTTGTAGAAATGTGTCCAAAGTATATGAAATAAGAATATGCCAATAAAAAGGACGTTTTCATTAAAAACAAAAAAGTTTTTCTCACTAGAACTAGTTTTTCGACCGATCGTTCCTATGGGAGCTATATGTTATTGTCATCCGATTTCGACCCAACTTTGTAGAATTGTGTAAAAGTATATAAAATAAGTGTATGCCAATGATAAGGACGTTTTCATTGAAAACAAAAAAGTTTTTCTCACTAGAACTAGTTTTTCAACCGATCGTTCCTATGGCAGCTATATGCTATAGTCATCCGATTTCGACCAAACTTTGTGAAATTATGGGAAAAGATAGTAAACTAAGAAATACGTAGTTTGGAGGCGTTTCCATTAAAAACAAAAAAGTTTTTCTCTTTAAGACCAGTTTTTCAACCGATCGTTCCTATGGCAGCTATATGCTATAGTCATCCGATCCGGCCGGTTCCGACAAATGTGCAGCGTATTTGTACCAAAAGACTTCGTGCAAAGTTTGGTGTGGATAGCTTTAAAACTGACGGAGGAGATAGCATCGATCAAAACTTACAGAGCGTATGTTTACAAACACGGACAGAAGGACAGATCGGACAGACGGACAATGATGCTAAATCAACAAAAAAAATGTTTCTTGAGTTTTAGTTAAGACTAAATACTATTTTACTGCTCAAAATATTATTTTCTCTGTCAAATATATGTCAAAAAGGTCTTAGAGACAATTTGTTTGTCGGGCACATTTGACTTTATGTTATGTTCTTTGGGAAAAACGTCTAGTATACTTCGTTCAACTAAGAGATTATATATTTGTTCCAGGACAAATTCGCTTTTTTTACCATTTTTTCCAATTGGCCTAAAAAGTTTTCAAAAGGGTAAGCGCTTATCGTCTCAAGAGAATTAAAAGTTATTGCGTGGCTGCTAAGAAGCGTTAGGCAATGAAAATTAAATGTCAACATTGTAAATGAATATAATGAAGGCATATGTTTCACGAAGTCATTTAATAATATTTGTGCTAGTGAGTTTTTTGATCTGCAGTATTCCGTATGAAGGAGAAGTCTAAGGACCACACTAAGCAAAAGAAAGTGATTGTATCTTTCTTTATTTAATATATTTTTCAAAACTATCGGGCCAGTGTATAGCAAAAAAAAAAACCAAACTCAGTGGCTTTGTATCTCTCGAGTTCATCAAGTGATCTGGGTTTCCGGTTAAACTATTTTGGAACGCATTTCCGAAGCTCTTGCTGCTTGTAATCAAAGCAATATAATTTTGGCTCAACGAATAAGAGTGGCCTCTGGTTCTCGCTAATGCAAACAGAATCGTCTTGACTACCCCTAGACAAACCACATGCATATAGTCCAACGGAAATAGAGTGACCATGTCAACTGGTAATTTTTCTAATGCTAACTACGTTTTAATATTGTGGTGCTCTGGATGTAGCCGGTGTCGAAAACTATGATTTGTGCGAGGAGATCCATCCAACTGTTTAAAAATTAATCGCCTTTGAAATCACTCGCCCTTTTGGTTGCATTTAGTGCAGGAATAAAAGCCTGAGTGATGCCTTACTCCTAAAATAAATGCTAGGGCTGGCGTGTCACAAATTATAGCCCTCACTTTTACTCCGTATAAACGCGAGAAGCATCTCCGACCACATAAAGTATATATATTCTTGATCAGCATGACGAGCTGAGTTCATTTAGGCTTGTCCGTCTGTCCGTCCGTCCGTCTGTCTATTTTTATACCCTGTTCCCATTGAAAATGGGAAAAGGGGGATCATAAAGTTGTGCAAAAGTATGTAACAGATAGAAAAGCATTTGCGACCCTATAAAGTATATATATATTCCTGATCAGCATCAACAGCCGAGTCGATTTAGCCATGTCCGTCTGTCCGTCCGTCTGTCTGTCTGTCCGTATAAACGCGAGTTTCTCAGAGACTATAAGAGCTAGAGCCACAAATTTTTGCATGTAGATTGGTGTATACCCGATTCAAAACGAGTTTGTTTCAGATTTGGAAAATTCCTCCCCTCCCCCCTTTAAGCGGAAAAAACTGTCAGAGCCACAATTTTTAAGATAGACCTTCCAAACTTTACATATATCAAGTAAGGCCCAATATCTATCTATTCTGAAAAGATCACTAAGATAAACACCGAAGTTATATACGAATCAATTTTGCTTGTGGGAGAGGGGGGTCTTGCATTGTCAGTTATCGCGCGCGGCCGCATGCCATGCGTTTGTGTGTATGTTGAAGTGTGTGTATGTGTGAGTGTGTGTGTATGTAAAGAAAAACACACGTAATTAAGGGAACAGGGTATTTTGTAGTTGGGGCACTCGACTGCAGCTCCCTTACTTGTTATGCTATCTCCTCCGTCAGTTTTAAAGCTATCCTCACCAAACTTAGCACGAAGTCTTTTCGTACAAATACGCTGCACATTTGTCGGAACCGGCCGAAAAATTATTCTTAGTGAAAAAAACTTTTTTTTTTCAATGGAAACGCCTCCAAAGTACGTATTTCTTAGTTTACTATTTTTTGCCATGATTTCACTAAGTTTGGTCGAAATCGGAGGACTAAAGCAAATAGCTGCCAAAGGAACGATCAGTCGAAAAACTAGTTCAAGTGAGAAAAACTTTTTTGTTTTTAATGCAAACGGCCTTTTTATTGGCATATTCTTATTTTATACACCTTAACACATTTCTACAAAGTTTTATCAAAATCGGATGACTATAGCATATAGCTGCAGTATGAATGATCGGTCGAAAAAGAAGTTCTAGTGAGAAAAACTTTTTAGTTTTAATGGGGATAGCCTCCAAATTTCGTAATTAGCAATGTAATGTGCTTTTCCATAATTTCCATAACTTAGATCCCTTTGAAAAGTAAGGTCCAAAAAGTAGTCTTAGAAAAACTTTTTTGTTTTCAATGGAAGCTGCAAGGGTATACAAAACTTCGGCCGAGCCGAAGTTAACTTTCCCCTATTTTTGGAAATACGTACTTTGGAGGCGTTTTCATTAAAAACAAAAAGTTTTTATCACTAGAACTATTTTTTTCGACCGATCTTTCCTATGACAGCTATATGCTATAGTCATCCGATCCGGCCGGTTCCGACAAATGTGCAGCGTATATGTACCAAAAAACTTCGTGCAGAGTTTGGTGAGGATAGCTTTAAAACTGACGAATTAGATAGCATAGAAACAGACAGACGGAAAGACGGACGGACGGACAGACGCACAGGGCTAAATCAACTCAGCTCGTCATGCTGATCAAGAATATATATACTTTATGTGTGCGGAGATGCTTCCTTCAATGCGTTACAAACATCCGCACAATTTTATAATACCCTTTGCAAGGGTATAAATATGCAAAAAATATGCATGAAAATATGCGTATAAGTAAAATGATTATAAGAGTTTTCAAATGAATTTGAGTATACAATTTTGGACTTAAATTCATTTTCTTTTAATTTAGAAGTTGTAATAATGCATTTTCCACCACAAATTAATTCTGTGCAAGTATTTTAACCTTAAGAGCTCACAAAAAGTTTGTTTTAAAAATTCTTCAGTAAATTAGCTTATATTCTTGTTCCATTGGCACATTTTAACGATCTTTCTCTTGATGTTCTGATTGACCACATTCTTTCTGTGGTTTGTGGGTGCTCCGATTTGATTTCTGGCAATATATATTCGATCAGGAGATCGATGAGCATCCCAAGAAAGAGACGGGCGGGGGTTTTTGAACAAATTCCCTCGAACTCATACTCCTATGCCCACAACTGTAGTTTTTCGACCTCGGTAACAGCCCTGAACCTCGCAATGCCTTTCTTTATTAAGTAAATGATAAACGCATGCATTATTCCAGACTATAAAATACCCCCATAACAAATATCCCAAACACCACTTTTAAATTTTAAATTTTTTTATTCCAAAATGTCATTGTTATAATTGTTGAAACAGGAAATAATTAAATATTTTCCTATGTTATCCATTGAAAAAGTTGGTGTTTTTCGGAAAAAATAATCTTGTAGGTCGAAAAGCTTCGTTCAACATCGCATGAAGTTAGCGGTGCATATTTGAATTTAAATACGTCCGCCATGTTTATCTGTCCCGCCTCGTTTATTTCTGTCTAAGGATTTAAAAATATTTCATTAAGGTTATGAAATGAAGTATAACACGGTGTGACAGTCAAAAAACTTCTGGGATGCGACATAGTGTAGATTGTAGATATAGTTAAATGTAACATTGTGGCATACCACAAATTTTACGTGCACATCAAAATTTGGAATAACGGTTAAAAGTCCGTCTTTTCGAGGTTGATATAGTTAAAAAATCATATTTCTTAAACTAGGCATCCTATAATAGTTTGCAATCCGTCTTTGGAAAGAGAAATGTAACACCTTTCCAACGGTGTACTACATTGCAATCTCGGATAAAAATTGGGGGAGCTACATGAAAAACAAATGGAATTTTTCAGTTTTTTGCGACTTCACCTTACTTTAAATGAAAATGAATAGGTCAAATTTATATAAAACTATTTAATTTTGAGATGCAGTTTCAAAAAAACATTTAATTTTGCGTCTTCTGCAACTTAGTTTATTAAAATCGAGTAATATTTGGTTGAGTTATTTATCTTTTTAGGAAAAAAACCTTAAAAAGCCTAATTAAAACAAGTAGGAAAGTTGGGGAAGCCCGACTATAATACTGTCTTTACCCACAAAAGTGTATGCTCAGTGTAAATTTGGATGCTGCAGTAGCTGCTGAAAGCAATGCTGCTACTGCGCTGCAGCAGAGAAGTTTCTTTCGCTTATATCTTCACTATCGTTCATCCGATCTTTACCAATCCTTTGGTGGACCGATAAAGAATCCCGATTACTAAATATGTCCAAAAAGTACGAACCTTCTATCTATAAAACTGCCGAAGATATGACGTTTTTCCTAAATTTCGGGGGGCGGGAGGGGGCGGAGGCAATAATTGAAAGTATGCTTGATCTGCCTGTAAGCATATAAAGCTTATATACCATACATGTCAAACCTCTATCTCATACCATCTCTGAGATCTATTTATTAATATAGACAGACGGACTGACAGACGGACGGACAGACAGACAGGCGGACAGACGGACATGGCTATACAATACTTATTCTAAAAAAAATTATTCAATAATTTACTCTAAAAACTCAACAATTTTTCGGTCGACAGTGCTATTATGGCGCGACTCATCACCATATTGCGAAAATTTCGTTATCCGAAAAACTTTAATAACTTTGCTAATTATTGACCGATTTTAGAAAATAGGCATACGTTCTAACCGTGAAGATGTATTGTTCTTAAACAATAAAACAAATATTGTTGGTTTCTAATCAAATAGTGTTCAAAAACGTCACCAAAGACAAAAAATGGGGAAAAAAACCAATCAAAAATGGTTTACGTAGCAAATACTCCAAGATAAGAAATGAATCCTGATCAGTCATTTATGGTATCTTTAAAGACCTAAATTTCTTCTTTCCAAAACCGGTAAGAAAATAAAAATCATTTGATATATGACAAAGTTATGGGCGTATAAGTGAGTTTTTGTGCGAAAAAAGGCTTTTTTACCGTTATTCAAAATTTCGATGTGCACTAAAAAATTCTAGTATGCCACAAAAATCTACTGAACCATATCTACAACCTACGCTACGACTTATCCCAGAAGTTTTATTTTGATTTTTTTGTCACACCGTGTAATCTGGGCTCCGATCCAAAAAATCCTTCATTTTTTTCGCAGTTTCAAACCAAACTCCCTTTCACACCATTTAGAATTTCCTTTACTTCAGCCAATAGCTTGAACGTGCTTGTAATTTCCATATTCCTCTTTTCTATGGAGGTAATTATTTCCGTAATTCTCATAAAATGATGTTTTATAAAAATTAGGTTTGTACGTAACATTGGATTCCTGAGCATTTGTTGAGCGTTTTGTACAGACGGCGCATCATCCGGGTTAAATGATTCAATGACATTTAATGGGAAGAATATGTTTTTACAGAATACATCATTTAAATATATATTTTTATACCCTTGCAGAGGGTATTATAAAATTGATCAGCACGACGAGTTGAGTTAATTTAGCACTGTCCGTCTGTTGTTTCTATGCTATCTCCTCCGTCGGTTTTAAAGCTATCCTCACCAAACTTTGCACGAAGTCTTTTCGTACAAATACGCTGCACATTTGTCGGAACCGGCCGGATCGGATGACTATAGCATATAGCTGCCATAGGAACGATCGGTTGAAAAACTAGTCTTAAAGAGAAAAACTTTTTTGTTTTTAATGGAAACGCCTCCAAAGTACGTATATCTGAAATTACCACGATTTCACAAAGTTTGGTCGAAATCGGATGACTATAGCATATAGCTCCCATAGGAACGATCGGTCGAAAAACTAGTCTTAGTGAGAAAAACTTTTTTGTTTTTAATGAAAACGTCCTTTTTATTGGCATACACTTATTGTTGTACATTGAACACATTTCTACAAAGTTTTTGTTTTAAATGGGATCGCCTCGAAATTTCGCAATTAACAGTGTATTATGCTTTTCCATGATTTCACCAAGTTTAATCGAAATCAGACATCTTCATAGTATAGATCCCATAGAAAAGTAATGTCCAAAAAGTATTCTTAGAAAATCTTTTTTGATTTCAATGGAAGCTGCAAGGGTATACAAAACTTCGGCTGAGCCGAAGTTAACTTTCTCTTATTTTTTTCACTTACATTTTTAATACCGTCAAAATTGGTGGTATTAAAAATAGCAGCATTAAGCCATGTTCCCCAGCGTGTAATAACGGGCTCTGTGGTAGTTCAATTTTTAGTTTTTCCCTTTATAGCTGAATGCGAATAGGCGCCTTTAAAAACACCTTTTTTTCAGCTGATTTAAATGAGTTGACCAGTGGATATACATTCCGTATGGTTTCGGCCAAACGATTTATTCCATGCGCCAAGCAAGTCACATGTAATAGTTTTGGATAAAACACCTCTAAGATCTGTCCAGCCTTCAGCATATATGCAGCCGCATCAGTTATTAAGAGTAGTGGATTGTTCTCACATCCTCTTGGCCAAAGTTCAATGATAGATGTGTTGACAAAGCGTGCTATTGCTTGATAATTGACCTTATCCAATGCCTTAGATGACACTAAAAAGGATTTTGAACGTCCATTTTCCGTTAAGCTTCTAACAATTAGATTGGCCACAAATCTGCCCGATTTGTCTGCGGTCTCATCAACCGACAACCATATATTATCGTCACCCGTGTCCTCCGTTTTAAAATTGATCGAAGACACGATTGTTTAAAATGAGATGATTGTTTATTCACTGGATTGTTTTCTTATAATTAACAAATATAGGATTATTAGAACTTAAACTTTGCTTTACTTTTCTTAATGTTTCTCTCTTGAGATTCCGGCATCGACTGACAAGCTACGTCGCATTGCTCGCGCTGCAGCTCGACTCACACACACACACATATCAAAGAATAGAGAGAAAGAAGCGATTAATAAGTGTGACCGCTTCTGGTTTGCCGATTAATCCTTGTCTCTCCTGTACCGATTCCTACATTCGGCCCTCCTGACGTAGGATTCGACCCGAATGCCTTCATAAATTCGGCCACCGTGGATGTCTTATTCGGACCTTCCCCATTGCCGACTTTTTCAACATCGTACCGTCCGTGCTTATTGACCTTGACCACTTTGTATGGCCCAAGATACTTCCCTTTCAGTTTTAGCCCTGTACCGTACTGTGTCCGTTTAATAGCTACTAAGTCGTTGATCTTATACTTAGTCTCGGCTTTTCTCTTGGCATCAAACGATCTCTTATTTTCGACTTGCATTTTTGAATGCTTTCTCGCGCCTCCTTACGCAACTGTTCGCGCTCATCGTCTAACTCAGAAATAAGGCATTGCTTGACTAATTCCTTAAGCTCTGCATCACCTGAGACACGCATGTCAACTCCAGTTAATAGCTTAAATGGCGATACCTTAGTACTCCTTGGTTCAGTATTATTTATTACCTTCTGTACCCTGCCTACGTGCTTGTACCAACAACCTGGATTCTCATGACTCAATTTGGAAAGCATAGGAACCACAATCCTGTGCATCCTCTCAACTTGGCCATTCCCACGAGGTACTCCAGTAGCAATCAACAAGTGCTGGATCTTTTCCCGATCACAATACTCCTTAAATAAGTTCGCCGTGAACGCTGCTCCCCTATCTGAGACAATCCTGTATGGGTTTCCAAAATTCACCGCCTGACGCTCCAAACAATTGATGACTTCCTCAACCCCAGTGCTACGTGTAGGATATAGCCACACATACTTTGAAAAGCCATCTACAATAACGAGTATATGATTATATCGCTTTTTGGTCAGATCCATGGGCCCGACATGATCCACATGGTATGTCACCAAAGGTTTATCACCCTTACCAATTGGCGTTAAAAGGCCTTCTTGTCTACCGGTCTTTGCATCAACAAGAATACACTCAACGCAACTACCAACAACTCGCGCTACCTTATCTTTGAGTTTTGGGATAAAATAAGATTTCTCAACCAACTCTTGTGTGCCTTTTGACCGAAAAATGACCCTGCTTATGAGCGATCTGGATTATTTCGTTCTCCATAAGCGATGGAACAACAATAAGCTCTTTGTTCGGATCTTTGAACAAAATCCCGTTCAATATGAAATAATCTTCATACCCTTCACTTTCGACAACACTTCTGACTACCTTAGTCCACTCATCTACTAGCTGAGCCTCTTTCAAACGATGCAACACACTTTCAGTTAACACATTGCAAGATACTCTGCTCAGTGCATCTACATGCCGCATCTTCGAACCTGATCTATGCTCTATTTGACAATCAAAATCCTGGAGATACATTGCCCAACGTGACACTCTCAGTGGTATCTCCTTCTTTTTCATGGTCATTGCAAAGGCGTTACAATCAGTAACCACTTTGAACTTCCTTCCTAGAACATAAACACGCCACTTTGTCAAAGCCCCTATCACTGCCATAACTTCAAGTTCATAGGAGTGATATTTTTCCTCGCAAGGTTTAGTCTTGCGACTCATATAAAACACCGGATGCAACATATTATCCTCTGGATCCCGCTGCAACAGCACAGCTCCAAATCCATATTTGGAAGCATCTGTGTGTATCTCTGTTTCCAATGACGGATTGTATAGCTTCAGCACTGGCCCACTAATCAACGCTGCTTTCAAACTTTCAAAGGCTTTTAGCTGTTTCTCTTTGAACTCGAACTTCGATTCCTTACGCAGAAGGTCTGACAAAGGTTTTGCAAGAACAGCATATCCCTCTACAAATCTTCGGAAATAAGACGTCAAGCCCAAAAATCTTTGAATTCCCTTTTTGTCCCGAGGAATCGGAAACTCAGCCACTGCTTTAGTTTTTTCCTCACCTGGCTTGATAGTACCATTTTCCACAATGTACCCCAGGAATTGGACTCTCATTTTCAAAATCTGACTCTTGCTCCAGTTAATGCGCAAGCCATTTTCTGCTGCTACATTCAAAACTCTTTGCAACTTCAATAAGCCCTCTTCCACATCTTGACTGACAATTATCACATCATCCATATACACAACGCAATCACCGTTTCTAACCAAATCACGCAAAACCGCCATGATAAATCTGGTAAACACAGCTGGAGAGTTTGAGATACCGAAGGGTACGTACAAAAACTCGTACTGACCACTCTGAGTAACGAAAGATGTGTACTTCTGAGATTCTGGAGAGACAGGGACATGGAAAAATCCATTTCTCAAATCTAGTGTAGTGAAAACCCTCCCTCCTTGCAACTTCTCTATCACACAATCCATATTCGCCGTTGGGAAATTATCCCGAATTATCTTTTCATTTAAATCCCGATAATCGCAACAAACCCGTTTTTTCCCGTTCTTTTTATCGGCAAGTACCACCGGAGCTGCATACTCGGACGTGCTCGGCTTAATAATTTTCTCCTCAAGCCACTCCTGAATCTGATCATCTACAGTCTTCTGATCACAATAAGCCAACCGTCTAGGATGCTTAAATACAGGCACCTCGTCTGTCAACAAGATCTTCATTTCAACCGGTGCGTTTGGATTCTTTTCCGGTTTGTAGCTATCAATTAGGCGCTTCACTTCTATGGCCACACTCTGACTCAGATGATCCAAATCCAATAATGTACTTGTTTCCACTTCTTCTGTGCTTACCATGCACAAATTCTTAAATTCCTTCAACAACAATTCACAAGAACCTTTCTTCAACTGGCCAACTTCTACAGCTTTGCTTCGTTCAGCACCTACTCTTGGCAAAAACTCTGTTCCATTCTTAGTCACGTTCATATCTACAGTCTCGAGAATCGTAGTACCTAAAATGGCATCAAATTGCATATCCTCATCAGGAATGACATGGAATTCAAGCAGCATTTTAATTCCGTCAATCTCTATCGGCGCTATGAAGCTGCCGAATGTCAACACTTGACTTTCACCAATGCCAGTTAATACTCTTTGTCTGCCAGTAATATTTTCAATTCCCACACCTAATTTTAAGAACACACTTCTACGAATAAGGCACAACTCAGCCCCTGTATCTACAAGACCTTTGAACAAAACCTTAGAGCACACAATTGACTTTAACTCAAGACCAGAAGATGTAAGCGTGCTTGAAGGCCTTGCAACTTTCTTCTCGCCTTGAACCACATTTGTAGTTCTATCTTTTTGAACCTGAACTTCCACCTTACATTGTGCAGCTCTGTGCCCTGGTTGGTCGCACTTAAAACACTTAAAGTCCTTCTTTGGGCAATCCTTTTTTATATGCGTAGATTCTCCACATTTAAAGCATTTTCTAGCTGATAAACTTTCTAATTCTTTACCCTTTTCACCTGTACCCTTACCAGCTTGAGACTCAAATTTGCTTGCCAACTTAATCGAACCGCGTGCCTTCTGGTATACCTCAATCTGCAACTTCAGATCTTTGAGATTTCTTGCTTGGTACATCAGTGCTTTGTTAGCCCTAGCATCTGGAATACCTTCTACGAAATATTCAATTAAGCTTTCCTCTTCCAAATCAATTGGCTTGGCTATTTCCATTAAGGAATACAAAAACTCGTGCAACGATTCTCCCTTGCGTTGCTGCCTCTTACCCAACCTGCGATGTACTTCTGCTGAGGACAATTTTACTCCAAACTCATCTAACAATGCAGATTTTAGACTTTCCCAGTCTCGAATATCTCTTTGACTCCGCACAAACATTTTGGCTGCCCCACAAAGCAACTGTTTCGCATAAACGAACAACTGTAGTTGGTTCCATTCTACCGTCAGTGCACAATCTTCGAGTTCTCCTATCCACAGATTGATGTCTGGGGAATTGGATCCAGAAAATTGCGATACACTACCCTCCACGTCTTTAAGTGTGAACCACGATCTTGATTGTCTATCAACTCCCGTGCCCTGATGCCAATGACCTCTTGCATCTTGCGACTTAGCTGATCCCTTAGAAGATACTGATTCAAAATCCTCCCCTGCATCATTAATCGTCTCTAACTCTTCGTTTTCCTGAAAACCATAATGTGCGAGTAACCTTTTCTGTAGTTCGGCTTTTAGTCCGGTTGTAGCCAACTGCAACTCAAACAACTTTGAACGGAGCTCGTCAACGCGCAATGCCAGGATCTCATTTTTCTCCATTTTAAAGAGCTTTGATAACCTGCAGAAATTAATTTATACAAACACAACAAATCAAATTCCTCTCAAACAAGCACCCGTTAACTTAACAGCGTACAATTTTGTTGTTTTCCAACACTACTTCTTAACACTACAACACACTATTTACATAATGTTAATTTTTCCGTTTTCATACCCTGTTAACCCAGAATACATACAAAAATTCTGCTTTTCGTTGATTCTCTCTCTCTGCCAGCGTCTCAGTTAAAATTGCTGCTTCCTTCCACACGATGTACTGCCGTATCGCTTCAATTCGTATCCACTGCTTTTTACCAGTTGATCGTCTCCGTCTGCTGCCAAAACTCCGTGCACCAGCCCTTGCTTACACGATTTTGCACGCACGCTCCGTTGACTCAACCAGCTCCAGTCCAATTGATCCTCTTCGTCTGCTGCCAAAACTTTGTGTATCAGCCCTTGCCTACACAATTTTGCACGCACGCTCCGATGAAACAATCGCCTGCCGTATCTCTTCTCCGAGCTCTCTTTTAACCGCCAGTGCAAAAACAAAACGCCGCTGCCTCTGCCACTGCTACTGCCTCTGCCTCTGCCGACGTCGATATTTTTGCGTTCTGCCTTGCCTCCACGCTGCTTGTACACACAATTTCGAGTTCTGATGAAATTCTCGCCACTCCGCCGTCACAATGATGCTGTCTCTTTCGCACTTACGCCTTGCGTACAGTTTTCTGCGCCTTTTGAACGTTTTTCAGTGGCTTTCTCATGCGAATTTTTCACTTTCACCAGCAATCTCCATTTCACGCACAGCACAAGTTCAATTAGTTAATCATTTGCCAAATATTTGTTTTAAGTTCAATCTCAGTTGAATGGTGGTCAAATCTCGGCTGAGCCCCCAAATTGTGGTGTCCTCCGTTTTAAAATTGATCGAAGACACGATTGTTTAAAATGAGATGATTGTTTATTCACTGGATTGTTTTCTTATAATTAACAAATATAGGATTATTAGAACTTAAACTTTGCTTTACTTTTCTTAATGTTTCTCTCTTGAGATTCCGGCATCGACTGACAAGCTACGTCGCATTGCTCGCGCTGCAGCTCGACTCACACACACACACATATCAAAGAATAGAGAGAAAGAAGCGATTAATAAGTGTGACCGCTTCTGGTTTGCCGATTAATCCTTGTCTCTCCTGTACCGATTCCTACAAAAAAAAAAAAAAAAAAAAAAAAAATAAAAAAAAAAAAAAAAATAGCTTCCAAAGGAACGATCGGTCGAAAAACTAGTTCTAGTGAGAAAACTTTTTTTTTTTAATGAAAACGTCCTTATCATTAGCATACACTTATTTTATATACTTTTACACAATTCTGCAAAGTTTGGTCGAAATCGGATGACTATAGCATATAGCTCCCATAGGAACGATCGGTCGAAAAACTAGTTTTTGTGAGAAAACTTTTTTGTTTTTAATGGAAACGTCCTTATCATTAGCATACAATCATTTTATATACTTCTTACACAAATTCAACAAAGTTGGGTCGAAATCGGATGACTATAACATATAGCTCCCATAGGAACGATCGGTCGAAAAACTAGTTTTTGTGAGAAAAACTTTTTTGTTTTTAATGGAAACGTCCTTATAATTGGCATACACTTATTTTATATAGTTTTACAAAATTCTACAAAGTTTGGTCGAAATCGGATGACTGTAGCATATAGCTCTTATAGGAACGAACGTTCGAAAAACTAGAAAAACCTAGAAAACTTTTTTTTTTAATGAAAACGTCCTTTTTTGGCATATTCTTATTTAATAGACTTTAACACATGTCTACAAAGTTTTATAAAAATCGGATAACTATAGCATATGGCTGCAGTATGAATGATCGGTTGGAAAAGAAGTTCTAGTGAGAAAAACTTTTGTTTTAAATGGGATCGCCTCCAAATTTCGAAATTAACAGTGTATTATGCTTTTCCATGGTTTCATCAAGTTTGGTAGAAATCAGACATCTATAAAGTATAGATCCCATAAAAAAATAAGGTCCAAAAAGTAGTCTTCGTTAGAAAAACTTTTTTGTTTTCAATGGAAGCTGCAGGGTATACAAAACTTCGGCCGAGCCGAAGTTAACTTTCCCCTATTTTTCTTGTTTGTCTTGTAGCACTTATCCAAATAGGTTTTCCTTAATGTACTTTTTTCTGGAATTTGTTGCTGGGTGTATTTTTTAAGAAACGCATTGAACTTTTCATTTTTTAAAGTCTTAAATGGAATATTAGCTGCAATCAAAGCTTCGCATAATTCCATGTTGAATTCATTATTGTCTTCGTCATCGTCCTTTAGTTCATCTGGCATCTGCCAACCTTCAGCCAATTGTTTATGTCGCGCTCCAGTTGCGACTTTCGATCGCAAACAACCTTTTTTAAGAGTTAAAAAACATTTTGTTTTATTAATAGGAATAAAAATATTTTATTTAAATGGATGGTAATGTACTCACACGATTTTTGCTAGCCAGGCAGACAACGCTGTTTGCATTAATTTCAAAACAATTTGATAGCAAATCTTTAAGACATTTTTGAATCATACGTGTTTTTTTATCACTTATTTTTGGCATTTTAATTGATTGGTTTAGTTTATTGTTTGAAACAAATTTGCGATTGGTCAAACTTATATTTTGAAACAGATTTGCGACAAAGTTAGAAAATGGTTAGCACAGAATCACAAAAAGAACACTGGCCTTCTATTATTATAATTTATCTGAAATATGTGTTTGCATATAAAACATGCTTTTGCATATTTTTTATATGCAAATATGCAAAAATGTTTTTAGCGATCTGAGATCGATTTTCAATAAAAATAAGATGTGTGCAATCAGAATTTAAATCGGACATGCGGTTCAAAATATGCAAGTATGCAAAATCCGCTGTCTACTAATTATATATTGATTACAGCATGCCTCATAGATTCGGGGAGTCCAGTATCATTAATCAAAGAAATTAAGTTGCCCAAGGAGGCGAAGTGACTTCCAGTGAAAAAAATCATATTATGGGCTAAATGAAATCCAGCTCAAAACCTTTGGAAAAATTTTGTGTTTCATTATGAAAAAGACAATAAAGATTTATTTTTACTTAATTGTTGTGGCGAACGAATCTATGAGCCATGAAGTGATTTTGGGAAGAGATTTAATGGAGGCATGCGACTTAAAGATTGATTTAAATGCCTTGAAAATGGTTACGTTAGGAAACCCAGAAAGTATTGAAGAAAAAGTTAATGGGATTGTTATTGGCAGCAGGGTTCGAAATGACTTAACTATTGACTAAACCAAAATGATTTTTTGACTACGACTACGGAATCAAATCATAGAAACTAAAAATTAAATAGTTTTCATAAAATATGATTTGATCAACTAGGCTAAGAAATATGAACAAAAACTAAACAAAATTTTAGTCATTAGTCGTTTTGCTACATTTGACTATTGACAATTTAGTTGTTTTAGTTGACTTGACTATCAACTGAGTAGTCGCTTTGAAACATTTGACTAACGACAACGAAAAACTGTGAAATTAGTTGGCATTTAAAGAAAAGACTACTAGTTAGGTTAGGTAAGGCAGTCATGTAAATTTGTTTTATTTTTTTATTCTTCAGGTTCGAAAATTGGCAAGTCTTTAACTGCCCGATCGATAAAAGATGGATAGAGTTTGACCAATAAGATGTTTTCCAACGTATCCTGATTAAAATTTTCAAATGAAACGAAACGACTACTCAGTTGATAGTCAAGTCAAGTCAAGTCAACTGAAACAACTAAATGGTCAATAGTCAAATGTAACAAAACGACTAATGACTAACATTTTGTTTAGTTTTTGTTCATATTTCATAGCCTAGTTGATCAAATCATATTTTATGAAAACTATTTAATTTTTAGTTTTTATGATTTGTGATTCAAGTCAAGTTTATGGACTTAGTCGATTTACAAATATTGACTAAATGGTAGGTTAGTTTTTAGCCAAAATTTAAGACTATTGCTAATATTAAGTCAGCAATTCGAACCCTGATTGGCAGTAATGAGCAGGAAAATGAAGCTGTTAAGGTAGATGTGTATGATAATGATATGGACTATGAAAACGCTAGTGATTCCAAAGAAATGGAAAATGAAACTGTTAATGATTGCGAGGAAAATGAAACTGTTAATGATTGCAAGGAAAATGAAACTGTTATTGATTGCAAGGAAAAGGAAACTGTTATTGTTTGGAAGGAAAATTAAACTGTTAGTGCTATTGAAACTGTTAATGTAGATAACGCAACAACTGAAAAATAAAATGTTTTTGAGTCAAAGTCAAATGGTAGATAAATCAGGATGAGTAAAATTGTTAAGGAAATAAATTGTGAAGATAGTGGTGACAAGGTTGTTTACAAAGTTAAATGTGAACTTAAGAAATTGATCAAGAACAAATATGTAAACGCTCGGAGACCAGAAAAACCGTTAGTCCGAGGCGAAATTAAGCTGAGTTTAAAGAAACATAAACCGTTTAGTTGTTCACCGAGAAGATTGTCTTACGCAGAGAAAGAAAAGCTGCAGAAACTGTTAGATGAGTTTTTGGAAAATGGGATGTGAGTCTTAGTATGCATCTCAAGTGTTGTTAGTGAAAAAGAAGACAGGAGATTTACGATTATGTGTTGACTTCAGAATACTGAACAAGAATATGATAAACGATAATTATCCGCTACCGTTAATTGACGACTTATTGGATAAGTTAGTTAACAAAAGGGTGTTTTCCAGGTTGGATTTAAAAAATGGGTATTTTCATATATTCGTTACGACCCCGTTAGGGCAATTTGAGTTTTTAAGGATGCCGATGGCTCCAGAAGTTTTTCAAAGATTTATTAACAAAATATTTGAGGACATGATAAGAAGCAATAAGGTTATTGTGTATATGGATGACATTATGGTGGCAAATTAAAATGTTATGGAACATCTGGAAACATTGGAAGAAGTGTTCAAAAGATAAGTTGGAGCTTCGCATGGATAAATGCGAATTTTTACAGTCGAATATTTTGGGGTATCGGATAACAGGCAATGGTATAAGAGCGGACGATAAGGGTTTGGATGCGGTTCGATATTTTCCGGTACCTGATAAAGACGCAAACAGTTAAGATTTTTTTGAGACTATGCTCGTACCTTCGAAGATTTATTAAAGATTTTTCAAGCATCGCTAAACCGTTATATGATCTGTTGAAAAAGGACAAGCTATTTCAATTCGAAGAAAAAGAACTTGAGTGTTTTCTGAATCTCAAAAAAAATTGCTAGAAGCACCAGTGTTATCAATTTATGATCACAGAGATGAGATAGAGTTGCATTGCGATGCGAGTGCAATGGGATTTGGTGCTGTTTTATTACAAAGAAAAGATGATAAAAAGCTACACCCGATATTTTATTTTTCGAAGAGAATGACTGAGGTGGAATCAAAATATCATTTCTTTGAGCTTGAGACGCTGGCAATAATATATGCATTGCGCAGATTCAGGGTTTATTTGCAAGGTAAACGTTTCAACATCATTACTGATTGCAATTCGCTGACTCTCACGTTGAATAGCATAGAGTTGAATCCGAGGATAGCGAGATGGGCATTGGAGTTACAGGAATATGATTACGAGTTAATTCACAGATCTGGAAAGCGAATGCAGCATGTCGATGCATTGAGTAGATCGACTAACATAATGATAATTAAGACCAACAGTTTTGAAGACAATCTCGTTATCAGTCAAGCAAAAGATTCAGAGTTAAAGAAAATTAAGGAGTTATTGGAAACGTCAGAACATAAGTGGTTTGAAATGAGAAATGGAGTAGTGTACAGGAAAACAAATGATATTAGACTGTTATTTTATTTGCCTAGAGAAATGGAAGATCATGTTCTATACAAGTACCACGATGAATTGGGTCATATAGGCAGGGACAAAATGTAGATGCGATCCATAAAAGTTATTGGTTTCCAGTTATCAAAGAAAAGGCTGTAAAGCATATTAAAAATTGTTTGAGATGTGTTGCGTTCTCATCAAAAAATGGAAAAGAAGAAGGATTTCTAAGTAGTATTCCAAAAGGTAACAAGCCGTTTGAAATTGTTCATATTGATCACTATGGACCAGTGGATTCCGGGAGATCCAAAAAGTATATTTTTGTGGTTGTCGATGCGTTTACCAAATATGTTAGGTTATACACCACAAAGACAACAAATACCAGAGAAGTAGTACTAGCATTAAAAGACTACTTTTGGGCTTACAGCAGGCCAAGATGTATTATATCGGACAGAGGAAGTTGTTTCACATCAGCAGAGTTTGAAACGTTGATGAAAGAGTGCAATATAAAGCATGTTAAGATAGCGACTGGCTCTCCTCAGGCCAACGGACAAGTGGAGAGGATAAATGGAAGCCTTGGACCAATGATTGCGAAAATGACTGAACCTGAAAATGGAATTTATTAGGATAATATTGTTGAAGATGTCGAGTATGCATTAAATAATACACTGAACCAAAAAATTGATCCATTCGGGATCAACTCTATCCAAAACGCGATTAATAATTGGTTGTTCTCGAAATGGAGCAAATTGAACCCGTCCGGGATCAAGACGTTGATCCCGGTTTTATCCTTGCCGGACTTAAACTGATCCTTCTTTTCGAACTCAATTTTGTTCCATTCGGGATAGCTTTTAAGAACGCCCGGAATTTTGATTTTGATTCCCGTTTTTAGCCTGGTCGAGCTTAAACTGATTTTTCTTTTCGAAACTCAATTTATGAAATTCCATATTTTTAAGTGCGTAGTAAAAAAAAAACTCTTAGTAAAAGTTTGAAGTGAAGTTGCTGAAAATTTGAAGAAAATATATATATTTGGCGAGTAACCAAATAGTGGCTGGTTCCAAGCTTTTGGTGAGTGTGAAGAGAGGGGAGAATTTTTTTTAAAAGCTAATAGATTTTGCCTCATACGGCACATTAAATGCAATTTTGCTAAGAGAGTTTTCGTTTGTGTCCAAACATTCCAGGTTTGCCCCCTGATCTCTCACATACATTTTTGGGACTTTCTCTCCCGTCAGCTGTGAGCTAGAAGTGGAGAGTTGCGGTCGGTCCAGCTCAGTTTGAACGACCCTCTGGAGTTCGCCACGGGAGTCCGCAGAGAACGGACGGCAAGGCAGCGATCTAACGCCTAGCCCGACTTTTTTCCTTAATTTTTTTTTACCCGTCGCGGAAAAACTTCCGAGAAAGTCACTAGCGGTGAAATTGCCCGCCAAACGGTGTCCGAAAAGCGGGAAAACACCCCAAAAAAATAGGGGAAAGTTAACTTCGGCTCGGCCGAAGTTTTGTATACCCTTGCAGCTTCCATTTAAAAAACAAAAAAGTTTTTCAAACTTTTTGGACCTTACTTTTCTATGGGTTCCGTACTATATAGATGTCTGATTTCGACCAAACTTGGTAAAATCATTGAAAAGCATAATACACTGTTAATTACGAAATTTGGAGGCGATCCCATTAAAAACAAAAAAGTTTCTCTCACTAGAACTTCTTTTTCGACCGATCATTCATACTGCAGCTATATGCTATGGTCATCCGATTTTGATAAAACTTTGTCGAAATGTGTTTATGTATATAAAACAAGAATATGTCAATAAAAAGGGCCTTTTTATTAAAAACAAAAACGTTTTCATCACTCGAACTAGATTTTCGACCGATCGTTCCTATGGGAGCTATATGCTATACTCATCCGACATCGACCAAACTTTGTAGAATCGTTTAAAGGTATATAAAATAAGTGTATGCCAATGATAAAGACGTTTTCATTAAAAACAAAAAAGTTTTTCTCACTAGAACTAGTTTTTCGACCGATCGTTCCTATGGCAGCTATATGCTATAGTCATCCGATTTCGACCAAACTTAGTGAAATTATGGGAAAAGATAGTAGACTAAGAAATACGTACTTTGAAGGCGTTTACATTAATAACAAAAAAGTTTTTCTCACTAAGACTAGTTTTTCAACCGATCGTTCCTATGGCAGCTATATTCTATAGTCATCCGATCCGGCCGGTTCCGACAAATGTGCAGCCTATATGTACCAAAAGACTTGCAAAGTTTGGTGAGGATAGCTTTAAAACTGACGGATGAGATAGCATAGAAACAGACAATATATATACTTTATGTGGTCGGAGATGCTTCCTTCAATGCGTTACAAACATCCGCACAATTTTATAAAATTTTACAAAAAAGGCGGCCAGCATCAATTTGCGCACCCAAATTATATTTTGTGTGTGAGTGCGAAGCATAAACGAAGTGGAGAGTTGGATAGCTCAGCCCAGTGAAGTCCTCTCTTCGGTCATACTCCCGGCAAGAATAATGGGAAATTTGATTTAAGAGAGTGTTTGGTTTATAAAACAAAATCAAAAATAATGCCAAAAACTTGGGCTATAAAATTACATTAAATTGGTGGCCAATGATTCCATTTTCTTTTACAATTTTTTTCTGTGAACCACGAATAAATTTTCAGGTTAATCGTCGACACTCGGAAGCGCTTCTACGGTGGAGATGCAGAAAATTTGAATGTGTAAGTGAACCACGAATATTTTATATTAATTTCATGGCAGTCCAAAATTTAATTTTAAAGGCCAATTCAATAAATTCTAAAATAATTTTAAAATCATAATGGATTTTGTTTCCCAGAATTCTGCTTCAATTTCCTTCCTGAAATAAAAAAAATAATAATTAACGAACAGGAAAATCAAATGGCGGACACTGTCCAACAAAATATCTTTTATTCGTTTTGCACAAGGAAAATGCTTATGTCCAAACTTTAACGTTAAATCATTGTGCATAGCTTTTAAAACTCTTATTTTCATTTGAGTTGTTACTGCAATACACGGTTTTATCAATTTGGTGCCATTTATCCCTATGTTTATAATTTATATATTTATATTTATTTATATGTCCCTTTTATATATTTAATCCTCCATTGTAACCTGCAACATTTTAATTCGTTAGTCACTATGATTATATTAGCTTTTAGTTTCTTTTATTAGCAATAAATAGAAATTATAATTGTTTGCGCGCAGAAGTATGCACCACAATCGCAGTGCAGGGAGCTTTCCCTGTGACGCGTTCCACACCGTCCGAGCTTTCTCTCCTCTCCAACCTAGACTTAAGCTTAACCACATAATTGTAATTAGTTCATAATAAACAGTGAAAGAAAGAAGATCGACGCCCCCGAGTTGTTATTTTAAATCGAATTGCTTTGCGACGGTTTTACCTTCACATCGTACCAACCACTCAGGAAAGGAAATTGCCAAGAGGTCCACCCCACCACAATCATTGGTCCTTCGCGCCGGATTTTTATATTTATTTGGATTCAACATCCCGCCAATCCGATCGCCCCAGCAGTTTTCGGTGGACATCAATTTGCGCTCAACAAATCTGCCTACGCTACATTGCCAGCTAAGTACATAAAGACGAAACATACAAAAAGGTTTTTCTTGGCGAAAGTGTTGTGTTTTTTTCCTCCCCATAATTCCAAAAAGGAAAATATTTGCTGCAAGTATCGCCACATTTTTTTTCATTCCTGTGTACAAGTGCGAGTAAAAGTCTCCAAACATTACTGCGGTAAATAGCCACATACATACACACACAAGGGTGTTGAACTACGGCTAACGCTCAAAGAAAACCTTTCGCCAAGGGCTATTTATTTTGTATGTATTTTATCCAAAAATTGCATGCTATTCGTACTAACAAAAGCACATACATATGTACAAATTCCTAAACAATCAGGCCTGTTCCGAATTCCGAACGTTTTCAAAAAGTAAAAACGAAACGAAAACGAGCGTTTTACTATTTGATGTTCCCAATTCCGAACGATTTGGTTACGTTTCAACTTTTCGAACTCGGTTTCGAAAACAGCTGGCTGGCTGGCCTGCTCACGTGTTTGTGTATATCGTCATCAGCCAGAGTTGTCATCATCTCTATAATTTAAATTTATGAAGCTCTTATTTACTCTTTAAATCCATTTATTTTTACTTAAGCCAGTATTTAAATATTACATTTGCATATGTCATATGAAATATGGTTAAATATAGTTAAGTGAAATAGAAAAAGTGCGATTCGATTAAATAAATTCATATGCAGCAACCCTAGCAGCCGCCGATTGAAGGTCGAAATCGACTAAAAAGTAAAGTGGAATTCAGAACAGCTCGGTTTGGTCACGGCCGCTCGTTTTTGTTTTTCATGCAATATTTTATAGATGTATAAAAAAAAATTTGTAAATTATACATAAACTTAAAACTGTTTAAGTAATGATGTTAAACGATCTTAAAAATGTATAACTAATTTCGAATTTTTAGTTTATCAAATTGTGGAAGTATTTTAATGATTTAATTATCAATTACTTTTAATTCCGCTGCCTCTGCAGCGCACGTTTTGAAAACGACAATTCTTGTCGATTTGCGGAATTCGGAACAGCAATCAACTCGATTTGCGGTAATTCCACTCGTTTTCGGAATTCGGAACAGGCCCGAATATTTACTTCACATTGCCAAATCCAGTCCCAGGCGGCATTTGTAATTCCAGCATCCAACCAAACAATAAATGAAAACAAAATTTTATAAACATAAATATGCATAATTTCCGTAGTTTGTTTATTAAAAATTAACCCCTCTCTCCATAAATATAACCACAAATGCATTTTGCCGGCATTTGGCATATGCTCATATACATACATACATATATACAAATTCGTCACATACGTAGGCAAAGCTGCATACATAAGACACCGAACGGCCCACCCGACAATTTGTCGTATGTATCCGGACCTACGAGAATTACGATAGTTTCTCTTATAATCGAAATCCGTTTTTCTTAAGAGATGCGGGTTTCAAACGGACATTAGCTATTTTTCTCTATTTGTGACAGCAGCAAAGAAGAGAAACAAAGGAAAAAGAAAAATGTACAGAAAGCCAGCGGCGAAGCAATAACAACACAACGCACTTTTCGGAAGTCAAATGTTGTTTTTGTTGCAATTGCCGAATTATTGCCTGTTGACTGAGTGCCGACGCCGCCGTCAGGTCATTTGTGAAAAAAGTTTGCTTGAAAAGGTTCGTTCGGGGATTTTTCATAAAAATGTTTAATAAAATTAAGATAAAATGCCAATAAAAAGAACAAGACGCCAGTATATCAACAAGTTTTAACCATTAAATAACGCTGCTTCTGCAACAGCTAGCAGAGAATGTAGTTAATTTAATAAAAAAATGTAAATGTAATGTTTTTTAATAAATATTTATATTACGAATGCTGTGATTCAGTTTAATGATACAGAATGAACTAAAATAAATATATGTCTAACAAAATGCCTAGTATTCATTTGGGTGCATGGCATAACGCCCAGTTATAGCGCCCGCGGGCGTTCTGTCACTTTTGAAAGTGTCATATCGCCCGCGGGCTTAATGTCATTGTGGGCCTTATGACACTATGAGAAGTGCATTAACGCCCGAACCTAATAATAATGAAATACCTGGTATAAATAGCCGCCCAGCATAATTTCTTGTGAGAATAGACTGCTCAATAACGTAAGAAGCGCCGCAGGCAAAAATTTTTTTACATAAAAATCGCGCGATTTTTATGTAAAACAATTTTTGCTTGCGCTTTTAATAAAGTAAATTTAAATACAAAATTGTGTTAACATTTCATTTAAACATTATTGATATACTTTGATTTGGCTGTCTACTATTTGCCTGCAATATGGGCAGAGCAATAGAGACTTCGCCGCTTTAATTTTCATCTTTTTGTAGCACGCAAAACATATTTTGAAGTGGCTACAAGGTAATAGTACCACATCACGCGGAGTTTCAAGGCAAATTATACATTTAAGAACTTCAACCATTTGACTGAAGTGTAATTTGTCCTCATCTTCATCTTCAGTATTATCTGAGCATGACTGCTCTTCAAAATGTGGTGTCCCACCTAATCAAATCATTTTTTGATTAATTAGGCTGCCAAAAAAACTCGTTTAAAGATGTTGTTGCGCTCTCCAAGTCCCTGAGAAGCTCTTCTATTTTGTTGTCCTTGACTCTCTGCTTTTTTCGCTTTGCGCTTAGCGCGGTTAAGTCGCCATCCAGAGCATTAGCTAAAATTACGCTTGTAGCATAATCCTCATCTCGAATAACTTCGAGGAATTGGTCGAAGCGGCCATGCTTTTGCAATTTCCGAGCTAATGCAGCGTTGAAGGACTCCAATGAGCTTGTTGTTCGCATAACCTGAGCGCGCACAGAGAATACATCAGGTGTGGTCTGGGGAAAAAAAAGTAAAAATACATGAATAAGAAAAACTATTAAAAAAGAAAAATAATCTTACTTTAACCATCCATTCCTTTTCAAAGTAATTTAAAAAACGTTTCAAAATGTCGTGCCTGTTTTTTGGCAGCTCCAACAATTGGTCCTTCAAAATTGTAAACATTTCCTGAATTTTCGGAGGCTGAATTAATGGCAAGCTGAGAAACGTCCTGTACCATTTGTAGCAGTCCGTATTTTTTAACGTTGCTCCAAAATTAGGAATTTTTAAGCTGTTACGCCTCAAAGCTTGACAGTAATGAAACCAGCAGCCATTTATCGTTGCCGTTGGGAACACAGTTTTTAACGCTTTTCTCAAAGCTATCTCATAATCTGTGGTAAAGCTTTTCGGCTGAAACTTAAAAAAGTTGGCATTCAAAAATGCGAACAGGTGCTCGTAGACCTCTCTTGTCTTTCTCGTCATCAAAATGTAAATAAATGGAAAAGTCTGCAATTAGAATAAAAATGGACATGAACTTATTTGGTTAAATATCGCACAAACTGTTTATATTTATATACTTACATGGTTCCTGAATTGATAATGAACAATTAGCAATTGTTTAAAGCCGCAAGAAGGCACCGTATCGAATGTTCCATCTATGAAAAAGTGGCGTTCTCCTGGCCTACTTTCAATCATCTGCACAATGCTTGGCGATAGGAAAATGCAATAAGCAAAGTTTTCTTCCACAATAGTGGACCTTAAAAAAGGTAGCTGATTTTGCTTAGAATTGCCATATTCTTCCTGGAAAGCGTCATCTTCAAATAGCAATTTGACTTCACTTGGCGACTTGGGGTTTTCCATCGCGTTTTTACTCCGGATCCTAAACAATTGCCGTCTTATTTTAGGGAAAAGCAACTGAAGAAGCCGCTTCTCCGCTTTTGAGGCATTCTTCGTAGAAGATGTCGCGCACGCCTTTTCTTTTTAAATTTTTTTGCTCACATTGACTTTTGACATTGTTAATTAACTCTAGTCTTTTTATTAGGTCTTGGGGAGAAGCATGGTTGTGGCTGCTCTCGAGACTCATTTGAGTACAAAAAAAAACACCACCACTATTGGACAAGGCCACTGAAACACTACAGTCTTTATGTAGCAAATATAACGGAAACGAACTTTCCTTCAAAACACTTTTAATTTTAAACAATTGTTGCTGGCTTATTAGAAGCAGCAACTTAGAATTTTTTTCACTTTCAAAAGTGAAATAACCTCGACGCCATGAATGAAGTGGTAAAAATATCCGCGGGAGCTGTTTCACTTTTGAGAGTGAAATTACACCCGCAGGCGTTGTTTCACTTTCAAAAGTGAAATAAGGCCCGCGGGCATTATTTCACTTTCAAAAGTGAAATAACACCATAAGCTTTATTTCACTTTTGAGTGGCGTTATTTCACTTTTGAAAGTGAAAAAGGCTTGCCACGGGGTTATTTCACGATTCATTGGTAGGCATTATTTCTCCTTTGTGACTATAAGGAATATATTTTCAAAAGTGAAATAAAGCCAAGGGGGAGTTATTTCACTTTTGTCATTAAGAAGAAATGATAAGTAAACAGGTTTTTTTTTAAGGAAAAGGAAAGAAAGATGAGTAAACCAAGAGCGAAACAGTTTTATTCGTCTAGGTGAAAGATGACTAAACATCCTTATATCGAATATCTTCCATCAATTTATAAAGCCCGGCACTTTCGAAAGTTGGTTTTAAATCTATAACTAGAATTCCTTTTACAATTTTCTCCGTTCTTTGTTTTTTTTTTTTTGAGGGAAAGAAAAAAATGTATAGCCTTCAATTAAATTTGCCACACTAATGTCATCTGGTCACTTTGACTATCAACACTTTCAGGATCGAATTAAGGTGAGTAAACTTAAAAATTGCTTAGGACATACTATTAGTAGTATGGCCATTAAGGTTTACTTCTATAAATTTTAAAAGACCTATATAATCTAAATGGTTCCATGTCTATTGATCACAATAATTGATCTTATACCTAGAAACGTTGAAACGTTGCTGTGCAAGGCTTACTGTTCAAAGTAGCGGAAGCAAAATTTTTTTTAAAATCGCGCGATTTTTAAAAAATATTTTGTCAATTCAACACAATACCAATTTAAGAAAAAACGGTATTGCAGACTTTCGTTCACAAGAATTCATGATTTCGTTACGCTTATAACGGATTTTCTCTCTGTGCTATGAAGACCAGTGGGAGGTCGATGCATCTTAAGAAATCAGCGGATCTTTAATTAATTAGTTACTTTTTTATGACAGTCAAATTCTATGAGTTTTTAGAAAAAAAGTAATATATCACCCGTGGGCCTTATTTCACTTCAAAAAGGCCGCAACCGCAACAACACGAACCACCTAAACACTCTCGTGGCGGAGGAGAACAATACATTGAAATCAATTGCTGAAGAGTTGCGTGAGCTAAATAAAACCACCAAGGCTAGCATGGAGGCTCTTTTAACCATGGGAGCGGGCTTAAGTGCTCTAATGCAGCAGCAACTTGTGGAGCGTAAAAAACACAATCAGTTATTGGAGAATTTGCTAAAGAAAAATAAATAAAATTTAAACAAAGATGTTAATTTTACAATAAAAACTCATTTATTCGTACTTACATCCAAAAATAGTAATAAAAAACAAATCATTTATTTAAGATTTTGCATTTGCCTCATTTTATTCCGAAGTTTTTCCCTAATA
>JAEIFV010001574.1:0-35709 GCA_018904265.1 Lordiphosa collinella | reverse complement strand
TTGCTACTTACTTATCAGCTTTGCTACTGTCATCTTGACAAGCCAATTTTACTTTTACTTACATGTGTCGCTGGTCAAAGCAACTCATGTATTGTTTTGAAGAGACCTTTCGATATCCATTTCCCCAAACCCAAGTGTATTCCCGCTTTTTCTTAAATCATGAACAGTGGTTATTAGGCATTGAACATTTTGTGCGAACTTTTACTAAACACGAAAGTCGGAATCTTAACGAAGTCGACTGTCGAGCTTATGACAAAATTGAGAAATTTGGTTTAACAAAATCGAATACCTTGCATAAATTTCAAAAGTGACAACTCGACACATGTAGGACAGATCTTATTGTTCAAAATTCGATGTAGAGTTCGTGGAGTTCGCCCATTAAAACCGAAATTTTATTATTTATAATACAAGAGGAACCTTTCTAGGTGTCGCCGCTACTAAATTTCAATTTTGCCCTTAAAAAAAACACCCTAATGTACATATGTATGCAATCGAAAGTTTCAGTTGAAATTATTTTTTTCTTTTTTATGGAGATCATGGCACTAATTTGACAAAGCACATCAAGCGTTGGCGACTTATATCAAAATGATGAGAGCAACAACAACAAGCCAAATCGTCAAGGTTATGTAAAAATCATATTTATTCATGTACAAAGGCAGAAATATGGTAAAAATGGTGGAGCTTCTAAGCATTGACTCTGCTCCGGACTAAGCTTCGGATTCCGATGACGACAATGAGAATAGCGACGATGACCTTTTAAAAAATTTTGTCATGGATAGAAAATGCATAGGTGTGTACAAAGCAGAGAGCCACAATAGCTTCGTCTTTCCTTCAAACTTTATTGACTTTCTTACTTGTTTATATTTAGGCGTGCGGTGTGCTGCGCATACCTTGCATCTAGCAGTCAATGCGGTTTTAAAACAGAACATTTTTGCCAAGGCTGTATCATCTGCCAGAGCCCTTGTTAAAAAGCTACGTACACCATCAATCAGCTGCCTTATGGCGGACAAAAAACTTAAGAAACCTCCCATTGATTGCCCCACGCGCTGGAGTTTAACCTTCAGGATGCTGAAACATTTGGTGGCAGAAGAAGTCTTCAACATTTGCTCCAATTTTGCGGCCGCAGATAACGACTTTTTTTTGCATCCAAAAGTGTGGAACTCAGTTCGCGAAATTGTACGCATATTAGAACCAGCTAAGGTGGCCACAACTAAACTTCAAGCCGAAAATCTAGTTTTGGGTGATTTTTATTCCATTTGGATTCACTGCAAATTGGAAATATCTTAAAATACGTCCGCTCTAGCGAAATCTCTCGTTCAGGAAATAGAAAAAAGAGAAATATCCCTTTTTTGAAAACAATGCTTCTCTATGTGGCATATTTTTGGACCCAAGGTATAACGCAATGCTAAGTCCTGAGCAAACAAATCTTTTATAACTAATTTAACAATTGTTTATGCTCAAAGTTCGTCGGTTGCTGATCAATCACTGCTTAATGACGAATGCTTTAATACTAGCTTATCTGAAAGCGTAGACAAAGTTGATGCATACGTGATGTTGCAAGAAAAGATATTTGGTGATAAAAACACATCAGTTTTGTCAACAAATAAGCTGCTGTTAAATGTCAAACGACTTAATCTTTTATGTATAATAATATAGTTCTTTTACATGTGAACTTCGTAAAATAATACGAAATTTAAAAAGAAGCGTTTATATATTACTTTAAATGTCATACTACTGAACCTTTTATGTTCAATATTGTTTCTTTAAATTACAAATGAATAAAATGATTTGGACTTATCTCAGCATTTACTTTTTACAATATTTAAAAAATCTTTATTTATATTTATAAAAAAAATGGGTACCGTTTCGAAACCGAACCTTTTACCGAAACATTCATTTCGGTTCGTACCGGTACCAGTACCGGAACCGAAAATCGATTCGGTATTAATCCCTGGTTAATAGTCAAAGTAACCAGATGACCTTAATTGAAAGATATAAATTTGTTTCGGATCTACGTAACTTAAGCGATTTCTTGCTTGACATTGAGTTTGAATGAGGGAAATAAAAGGTGTTGTGAGAAAAAATGTTATTTCATGCCCCTGTTCCATTCTCTTGCGATAAGTTTACATTCACTCAGAATAAAATCCCATCGATTTCGTATGAACTTCAAATCTGAAAGGAAGGACTTCAGATTGTAAGCTTCAACGTCTACAGTAGCTCTTGCTTGAAGGACGACGATTCTCTCATTGATAGCACTCAAAATTTTGAACCAAATCGACGACATCAAAATACATTTGAACGAATTCATGTATTTTTGAATACCGTTGATGTCCCGGAGAGTCTCTGCTGTCAAATTGAGTTACTTCAGTTCATGAAGTGTTTCTTGTATTCCAGAAAGATGTTGTTGCAGACCATCGCGTATCGGACAAACTGTGAAGGGAAGATGGAATTGTTTTTTGAAGAAGTTCCCATCGTTGAGGGCTTCCACTGAATATGTTATACACAGAAAAAAAATATTGTCAATATCAATTTGATATGGGCTGGTCAAGTTGATATTTGCTCAAACAATATTATTTTCATATAATTTCTAAACAATGACATGTTATTTTGACCATAAAGAGAAAGGTACGCATAGAAAATGTACAGAAGGAAAGAGACAAATAGTGTTACATTTCGGAACTTCAAGCAACCCAACGAAATATTTAATTAGGCCCTGCGGCGCGAGAGCACACGCGTGCCAGATGGTGGTGTACGATAAGACGCCATGCATTTTGTGTTATATGCAAAGGGTCCTGAGTTCGATCCCCATTCAAGACGGTAAGGTAAACAAATTTAATAATAATTATATACACTCCAGCTATTTGCAAAAATAAATTATTTGTAAATAAATAACTCACTGTTTATACCCTGAATATCTTACTTAAATATATGTATTTTTTTGTAATTCCTGAAAGGTAATAAGTGTGTATCTGGAAACATTGAGCGCAGAATTCGATGAAAAAACTTCATTAGGCCAAGAAGTTCCGTCGTCTCCTCCTTGATCCAGTTGCAGTGCCTGTTTTCAGTTTGAGTTTTTAACATAGAACCCATTGAACCTTATTTGCAAATTAGTCTAATAATCAGTAATTGTTTTCGAGACTTAGCTCTTTGTAAATAAGAAACTAACTCTCTGTTTATACGCAATAATTTGACATCTGCAAAATTTTTATTTGCAAATAAGATGTGCTTATGAACGTAGTAATAGATTAGTTGTTTTTCTATTTCTATAAAATCATAAATAATACTGTTCGCGCAAGAAAGTATGCACCACAATCGCAGTGCAGGGAGCTTTTCCTGTGACGCGTTCCATTGTCAGAGCTTTCTCTCCTCTCAAGCCTTGACTTAAGCTTAACCACATAATTGAATTTTAGTGCCAAATAAACAGTGCAAGAAAGAAGGTCGACGCCTCCGAATTGTTATTTTTAAATCGAATTGTTTCCCGCCGGTTTATCTGCACATCTTTACCAACCACTCAGGAAAGGATTTGCCAAGACGTCCACCCCACCACAATCATTGGTTCTTCGAGCCGGATTTATCTTATTATTGGATAATTATTTCTGGAGTTTTATTCACTGGATTCAACATCCCCCCCAATCCGATAGCCCCAGCAGTTTTTGGTGGACATCAACTTGCGCTCAAATCTACATACGCTACAGGCCATTCCGTTACAAATGTGTGTGTTTTATTTTCCACAATTTAAAGTTTTGCTGCAAATATCGCTACATTTTTCATACGTATGTACATATACGAGTGTGTGTAAAGTCTGCAATTCTTACAGTGCTTTAAATACCCACCTTACATACATACACATACGAGGGTGCTGACCTACGGCTAACGTACGTACGTACGTATGCCGAACTGTTGGAGCGTACGCCAGCTGAAGCTGTCGCCGAGTGTAGTTTGGTGTGTGACTGGGTAAGTGACGCGACGCGAATCGCGCGGCTACCACGATTATTCGGCTGATGCAATAGCAAGGAGACGCACGCACACCAAGATTCACTGCGCTTGAATTGAACAGTGGTAATGGCGGCCTTGGCTGAAAATGATAAGGCCAGAGATTTCCCAATACCGATATATGCATGTGAAAACACACGGTTCCTACGATCAACGCTTTAATAAAAACCTTTCGCCAAGTGCTATTTATTTTGTGTTAACTTTTTCCAAAAAAAATGCATGTTACTCCTACTAACAAAAGCACATACAAATTCCTCAGCCATATTTACATTGCCAAATCCATTCCCAAGCTGCATATGTAACTCCGTCAACCAAACAATAAATAAAACAAAAATTGGTTAACATCTAATAATTGAGATCGTTTGTTTACTTTAAAACAGCGATGTCCAAAATTTGAAAAGGCAGCCACGCGCGGTTGGCAAGCCAAATTCTGCCGGCGTCGCAGAGAGAGAATATGTGTATTCTATAAAGAGAACGCTCGGCAGCTTGTTCTCGTACGATGCGCGTGTTCGGCTGCATTCAATGAGGAAAGACCATAAAGCGCATGATTTTTACACCACACCGAAAAAAATGTTTGATCTCAATTGGGGAAAATGAATTATTTTTCATTGAGAATATGGATGGTGACGCTCAATGTTTATTGTGCCATTACGTTGCATGTCGCTTTACCTTTGATGTTATTAAAAGGCACTACCAACTTTGCCACGGGGGTTACAATGAAATAAAGGGGAGGAAGAGAGATTTAAAAATTTTAGAGATGCAGGCAAGACATTTTTTAATGTTTATAGCTGACAAGGAAGAATTCATCCAACTTGACAACAATAAAATTGATAGAACTTCGCTAAACTTAGCATCTTATACAGTTGCTTTAGGTCTTGCCAGACAATGCCGCCTATTTAGTGATGGAACCTTTTTTATGAATTTACCGACAGATGTGTTACAGTGCTTTGGAGAGCAGTGCCAGAAAGCCGTTGAAATTTGTAAAAGTATTCCCATATAATACCCACGTAATACTCTTGTACGCAGAAACGAAGATATAGGCCGAAGCAAGAATGCGCCTGGAAAATTGCACATTTTTTTCGATATCGCTATACGAGAGTACCGACATCAATAACATTTGCCAGTTAATAATTTGTGTTAAGACAGTTGATGCTAATTTAAAATGCTTTGATGAAGTTTTTGATATTGTTTCTTTGCACGGCAATGTATCAGGAAAAGTTTTATATGACGTTTTTGAATCCCGTGTCTTTTCAATTGTGAATAAAGAAAAAATGAGCGCTAAGTGCACAGATGGTGCAAAAGTAATGAGAGGAAATAATAATAATCTCGTGGGAATAATGCGAAAAAACGGTCTGTCTTGTCCAACATTCCATTGCATTATTCACCAGCAAGCACTTTTCGCAAAGGAAATAAAAATGAAAAACGTTATGGACAAGGCAATTAAAATTATAAATAAAATAAGAGTCGGACACAATGCACTGACCCACCGAAAACTTAAGTTTTTTAGAAGATTTGCATGCAGACTACGGAGATCTTTTGCTGCATACAGAAGTGCGATGGCTCAGTCGCGGAAAGAGTTTGGAGCGTATTTTTAAATTTAAGACAAGAAATTGTATTATTTTTTAAATCGTCACCAACACTGACTACCGATGAGTTTGTCATTGCATTGGAAGATAAGGAATTTCAACTTGACTTGGCGTTTTTATGCGACCTAACCGAAATGCTAAATGACCTGAACTTATCTCTTCAAGGCAAAAACACCAATATAAAAACTCTTGTAACAATAATACACCATTTTACTAGAAAGCTGCATTTACTAAACTTTTTTTTACTAAGACCAACTCAAAAACAATAGCCTTAAATCTCTAAAGAAAACTTCACTCATTTTATCGGGCTTAAAATTGAAAAATTTGGACTTCTTTCAAAATTATGCCAACATCGTGACATCAATTGAAAATAACTGCAACCAAAGATTTTCTGACATAAGCTGCATTAAAAATTTGATAGATCTGCACGACCACCCTCTTATAAGCGAAGTCTAGAAACATAACGCAGAAATCCAAAGCGATCTAAAAGAATTACGAGATGATAATGAAATTTCTTTAAAAACTGGCGAGCATTTCTGGCGAGAGCTCGATAATAAGTATTATTGTCTTAATGAAATTGTTAGACTATACTCAATGTTTGGTACAACATACAATTGTGAGGTTGCATTTTCCACTTTGAAAATAATATTAAGTAAAAGTCGCAACAAATTAACCGATCAGCACCTATCAGATCTCTTACGGATTAAAGAATACAAAGCAAAAATTAATTCTCAATGAGCTAAAAATCCTAACCTTCGTTTTCTTCTTTTCAGCACGCCAATATCGAGGATACAATACAAATATGCTGCGCATCGATTTAATTTGTTTTATGTTTGAATCGCACGCATTTTATTTTTTCATTGTAATGCAGTAACACGTCACGTTGCCTTCGTGTTTCGCTGCTTCGCACACAAGCGCAACGCTTTCATTGTGTGAGCTCGGACACCATAGCCATGGATAAGTAAACACAACTGCAAGTTGGAAAAATTAAATAGAAAAAAATCAACGTAAGCTCCAAGGTAGCCGAAATCGGCATCCGGAGAATACTTCACACCACAAGTGTAAAATGAAAAATGAGGATATTACACCACCGGCTGCTGTGTACAAATTCTCTGGGCCTACTAAGAATCAATTTGTTAAAAAATTATTGAACAATGTGTAAATTTAATTTTCGATCAATGCATGCCCTGACTTGCGCTTCACATCCTTGACTCCAAAGCTTATTAACCCTTTCGACCCCAAATTAAAATGGTTGGACTTAAAAAATATTTCACTTCATATTTTTGGTGGTATGGCCATAATGGTTAACTTATATGATTTTCCAAGAACTACGTATCTTAGATCGTCCGTAAGAAAAAACTTTATAAAAAGCTTTCTAAAATTCCTGTAATTCAACTTAATAGTTTTCGCTTGCAAAGTAGCATTTTATATATTGCAGCCGAACTTCCAAAGGCAAATCTCAAGGTGAATAAAATAAGTTGAGGCTGAAAGTGTTAAATGATTAACAAAACAAGAGCTTAACATTACATTGGTAGTATTTTGCATATCGCTCTAAGCTAAAAAAAAATTTTTAAATTAATGATGCAGAAATATTCCCAATGCTGTGTTCTTAATATATTGTGTAACATTTTTTATTGCTATCAGTCTTAGTCTCCGAGTGAGTTGAAAATATTTTAGTATAGGAATTTAGAGGTTAATTTTTTATGTTTCAAGCATAAGCGACATATCTCAGTTATGCCGCAGACTATATTATGATAAAATACTTTGTTTTTTTTTAAAACATCATGTTTTCGAAACATATTTATTATATATTTTACTAGATTTACTCAGGACTAAAAGAACTATTTTCGCTAAATAAAACCCATTGAGAAATTTAAACGCGATTTTTTTCAAAATGCAATGTTTTGAGTTATGACAGCGTTAAAATAAGTGAGCGATATGTACACTAGTCGGCCTAATTATTTTGACAAAAAATTTTTTTCATAAATAAACCCTTTTATCTTTTAAACGAAAAATCCTAAAATTTTGAAATTTTTATCGAATACTGGTATGAAATTTCGCTTTCAATAATTCATAAGTAGTTCACAATCAGCTGCTGGGGTTAGAAAATATTAATCGAATTGTCCAAACGGAGGTGGGCATAAGTATTTTGACAAGATTTCAAAATTGATATATTCTCAGCACAGGATCTTTAAAGCTAAAAGAATGATGGATTATAGACAAGTTTTTCACGCTGAATCCGAATCTAGCGTTAGAAACTCCATATCTCTAATAGATTAACTGTAAATTAGGCATAAAAATGCAGGAAATGGCTAATTTGGCTGTGTTGCTTGGATCCAATGTGCTAGAAAAAATGTTGTTTTTAAAAATTAGATATGTTCATGGTATAGTACTAATTTTTATCTGTTAAGTGTGATTAAAACCTTATAAAACCTTTTATAAGATCTAAGTTCGTGAACGCTCTGCAAAGTATTGCCGCGCTCAAATCTACATACGCTACAGGCCATTCCGTTGGCAGCTAAGTACAAACGACAATTTAAAGTTTTGCTGCAAACACGAGTGTGTGTAAAAGCAGCGTTCCCCAGCCATGCCCCGGCGGGCCGAACACATTCGACGATTCAAGCCGAATGCGTGCCGAAGCAAAGCCTCAAAGTGTGTTAGAGAGAGACAGAGAGGCAGAGAGCCTCTCTTCTTGGGGAACCCTGGTGTAAAGTCTCCAATTGTCACAGTGCTTTAAATCAGTGATCCCCAGCCATGCCCCGGGGGGCCGAACACATTCGACGATTCAAGCCGAATGCGTGCCGAAGCAAAGCCTCAAAGTGTGTTAGAGAGAGACAGAGAGAGGCAGAGAGCCTCTCTTCTTGGGGAACCCTGCTTTAAATATCCACCTTACATACATACACATACGAAGGTGCTGACCTACGGCTAAAGTACGTATGTATGTATGTATGTGTCGGGGATGATTTCCTCCGTATAATTTGAATTGCGCGCCTTGCTTAGATCGAAGTGGTTAGTGTTGTAAAATACGAGGGCAAGTACCGGTATGCAGAACTGTTAGAGCGTACGTCAGCTCAAGGTATACTTAACAAGGTAGCCGCACTTGCTCTCTCACAGCCTCTTATATAAGCAGTGTTGCCAATTTAGCTATTTTTTCGTCAGATCTGGCGTTTTTAAAATGCTGATGGCGGGCAAATTCGTAGTCTGGCGGCTAGCGGGAATTACAGCTATTTTGAAAATTAATATAGCTTATTTTTAGCTATTTCAAATCTTTTGGCAACATCCTAAAATTTCATAACATGGCAACACTTTTAGTTGATTGTTGCTGTAATAAGTGCAATCGAAGTTGCTTTATCATCTCTAACTGTTCTTTCCCATCACTGTAGAGTATTTCACGTTTTTGTGCTCTGCTTCTGCCAATGCACTCTGGGCCTGCAAGCCAAAATTTTGGCCAAAGCCTGGGAATGTCGAAAATGATTTAAATTGCTTACAGCTATTTAATGCCAACGTTTAGAACCTTTTCACAGTTTTTGAGTGACGGCATTTCAAAGTGGTTTTTTTTTGGTTAACTTTGAAACGAAACCTTCTTAATCGCAGCCACGTTTTATAATTTTCTTTGAACATTGCATTGCTTCGCTTTATTTTTCAGAAAATTTAGTTTAAAACGTGGTACTACTTTGCATTTCTCAGCCAAATAGTATGGGATTTTTTTGCATTATTAACCATATTTTTTAGAAAAATATTTCTAAAATAAATTGCCTGGCTTTAGATCTGTAATTTCAGGGGCTTCAGTGAAACTTTGAATTCAAAAAGTAAAGCGACAATCTTGCTTTGCATTGAAAAGCAAAATACTTTTAAAACTTTAAAATATTTTTTGTTTGTTGTTATTTGTGTAATAAACCGAGAAAATCCGAGACGTGGTGCTCTGTCAAAGTCAGTACCTGTTTGGGTTAATATCTCAAACGACTTTTGACATATCATGAAAAATAATTTTTTAAGTTTTTCATTTTGCAAGATTTTAGTCAAATCCAATTACAAGTTTTTCAATAAAACTATAAAACAAAAACAGTTTTGCATTTTAAATTATGGGCACTAAGTGCAATCTTTTATCTGACATCTGTGCGTTCATACGAACAGGCAGACGAACGGACAGACTGAAGGACGGACATGGCTATTTGGACTCGGCTTTTGATGATAATCAAGAGTAAATTATAACTACTTTATGGGGTCGGAAATCTTTCCTTATCCCTGTTACATACATTTGCACAACAGTATGAGCAACTTTTTCCCATTTTTAATGGAAACAGGGTATAATAAACTAGGCTAGCTATTTATATAGTTATTTTGAAAAATTTATAGCTATTTCTAGCTATTTTTGAACTTGGATCTAGCGTGCCGAAGCCCTGAAGAGTTGGCAACACTGTATATAAGATAGCGAGAGCGAGAGAGCGCTTGTGTCAAACAAAATTAAGAGGCAAACACGAAAAATTCGTCCGCGGAGATGCTCCGCCCACAACTGTTGTTCACAGACTGACACATGGTATAACGAGAAAGGTATGGACATGCGAGTGTGCGCCCTCCCAAAAGTACTCAGAAGTACGCAGTATCTTGCGTACCTTTCAACTGTAAGCATTGTCGCGGACGGATTTTTTGTTGATTTTTTTTTTTATTTGGGGGTGGTTTTTTAGTGAACTGATCGTTGTTGTTGTAACGGCTGTGGATGAGAGTAATGTACGCATTTTGTGGGGGTTATAGGAAGAAAGTTTAGAGAGAAGAGTTTAGAAAATGAAATGGGGATGATGAGAAGGTGGATTAAGTGTGTGTGTGTGTTCGAGTCAACCACGTCTAGTCCGAGGAATGCTGCGGCGAGAGATGGTTGGGTCCAGAGGTGGTGTGGTGTGATGTTGGTGGGATCAGCTGGGCAGTTGAAAAGGTGGTTAGTGTCGTGCGGGGTTTGGCCGCATTTGGGACACTCGTCTACAACTGTCGGGTTGATCCTTGCCAGGTAGCTGTTAAGCGAGGCAGAGAAGCCAGATCGAAGCTGAGCAAGGGTCGTCCGGGTGCTTCTGGGCAGGAATTTTTCCGCGTCGCTCAAGGGCGGGGGCCTGCCTCCCAAGACGACGTTAGGCGTGAGGCGGAGGATTGCTTCGGTGACTGTCTTCTGGTGGATGGCGTCTCTCGCTAACTTAGCTTCGGTGTTGGTGATGGTGGTGGCGTTTCCCGTATGCGCAAGCACGTCAGGCAGGTGTAGACGCAAGTCTTGCCTGCTGGTTCTTGGGGGCAGCGGGACTAGGAGTGCCTAGTGGTTGGGATGCTCAGCCACAAGACCATTCGCCAGAAACTGCTTGGTCAGGAGGTTGCAGTGGTCACGTACGCCCAACATTTGGGTCTCCTCGTGTAGATGGTCTACGTGGGTCATGGTGTGGCACCCTGTGACGGTGCGGAGGGCAGCATTTTGCGCTCGCTGGAGGTTGCTCCATTGCGTGTCGCTGAGTGCCGCTGTCCATGCTGGTGCCGCGTAGTCGAACTGGGTGCGGCCAATGGCCTTGTATGTGACCAGTAGCGTCTTCTTATCTTTTCCCCAGGAACTGCCAGCAATCTCCTTAAGTGCCCTATTTCGTTCTCTCACTTTGCGGACTGTGTTCTCCGAGTGCCTCGCAAAAAAGGACAGGTTGTCAAACGTCACTCCCAATATTTTTGGGTATTTGCTCGTGGGAATTGTGGCTCCATCCACAGTGACGTTGAGCTGGGCGTTCACTATCTTGGTCCAAGTAGTGAATAAGGTGGCGTTGGATTTTCCTGGGGAGAGCGACAGATTTCGGCTAGCCAGATATGCTGAGACTGTTGGGAGGTAGGAGTTTAAACTCTCAACTACCTTGTTATAATCCCTGTCCGATCCTAGGATGGTGCAGTCATCTGCATAGCTGACTAGTTTGAGTTCCGGAGGTGGTGTTGGCAAACCGGATACATAAAAGTTGAAGAGCAGTGGGGAGAGGACTCCACCTTGGGGGACTCCTTGCTTCAGTTTTCTGTACTTCGATTTGGCGTCACGGAACTCAACAAAGGCCTGTCGACCTGTCAGGTAGTTAGCTACCCAGCGCTTGAGTGTGTTCGGGAGCGCTGTGCCTTCGATGTCCTTGAGTAGGATAGCATGGTTTACTGTGTCGAAGGCTTTTGACAGGTCTAAGGCAACCAGCACTGTGCGCTTGTGCGGACTAGGGAAGTTTAGCCCTTCTGCGATGGCGGTGGAGATTTCGCAGAGCGCTGTGCTGGTGCTACGGACTTTCCGGAAACCGTGCTGGTGATTAGCTAGCGGGAGGTGGTCTTGTAGGATGGGTAGGATGAGAGCTTCAAGAATTTTTATCGCTGGAGCAAGCAGCGTGATGGGCCTTTACGATGTGCCCAGTTCAGTCGGTTTTCCAGGTTTGGGGACAGGCAGGATTTTGCCCGTTTTCCAAATGTCCGGGATGACTAAGCTGGACATGCTGAGGTTGAATAGATTGGTGAGGTATTCCACACCTTTCTGACCGAGCTTCTTAAGCATGACTGTGGCGATCCCGTCGGGTCCCACAGCCTTGGAGGTTTTGGCAAGTTTAATGGCATTAGCCACCTCCTCTGCAGTGAAGTCGGGTGCCTGCGGGTCTCGGGCAAGTTTGCGGATCCGGCGGAGGACGGCTCTATGTGGTTTGCTCACGTCCTTTGGATGCTCCACGAGTTGCCTGTTGAATCCGGTGGCACAGTTCTCAGCGGTGAGTTTGGGCATGCCTTGAAAAGCAATGGCGGCAAGGTCTTGCCATTTGGGAGCAGATGTAAGGTTCCTGATTGTTTTCCAAAGCTTTGCTGTGCCCATCTCACATTCGTCCAGGTGTGCAAGCCATTTCTCTTTCCTATGCTGGTTTACCATTCTGGCGATGTCAGCGTTCGCTTGCTCGATGCGGGGATCAGCTAGATTTTCGGCTCTTAAAGCATCACGGATGCGAGCCTCTTCCGCAGCTTCTGTAGGGAAACCAGGGCGAATTCTTGGAATTATTCCAGCTGGGTTGTGTCGCTTCCCCGCACCGGTAAGGATTTTCCGGAAGGTGACTTCTCCTGAGGTGACATCAGTGGCGGGCTGGGTTTACTCGAAAAGCTCTTCTGTGTGCGCTGTGAAAGCGGTCCAATCTGCCTTCGAGAAGTTCGTGTAAAGTTTTCTCTCAGAGGACACGAATTCTGCGTCACCGTGAAGGGTGAGGGTGATGGGCAGATGGTCGGAGTTAAGAGCAACGTCCACGCTCCACTCAGAGATGGCCAGTAGGTTGGAGCTGACGATGGTGATGTCAGGCGAGCTGCTGCAGTTTGGCGTAATTCGGGTAGGCTGGTCCTGGTTTACACTATCGAACGAAGTGTTTTCAACCTGCTCTACTATGCTGGTTCCTCTAGGATCATTCCGAAGCAGAGAGAACCAGCTTTCATGATGAGCGTTGAGGTCGCCCATGATGATACGGTTTTCACCTGTAAGCAGTTGAGCCAGGTTTGGTTGATATCCGGGGGAACATGCTGCAACAGGAGGAATATATACATTGATAAGATCGATGGACACGCCGCCGGCTAGGATGGCAATTCCTTGCACTTCCATGTGTCCATCAGGGGCTGGGTCCATGCGCAGGAGTCTGTAGTTTACAGATTGGCGGATGATGAACGCCAGTCCACCACCTGCGTTTCGCTGTCTATCCTGTCTTACAATGTTATATTCTCCTGCTGAGACTATATGAGCCCTGGGGGTGAGTTTTGTTTCCTGGACCGCTGATATCCGTATCTTCTTGCGGGTCATATAGTCTGTGAGCTCGGTGATTTTGGCTCTCAGCCCGTTGTAGTTCCAGTGGAGTATCTGAAAACTTTCGACGATAGTGTGGTTGGCTATGGGCGTGGTGGTTGTGGTGGGTGGGTTAACGATGGGTTAACGGTGGGTGCTGGAGTCTGCAGGTGTCCTGGTGTTGTCGGCCGCTGCTGTATGTTGCGCGCAGCTCTTAGCCTTGTGTAAGGCAGTGACGCCACCGTTGTTGTTGGTGGCGGAGCTGGTGCGCTAGTACTTGGCTGTGGCGAGGGTGAGGGCAGAGACTGTGGTGCGTTGGCTGCAGTCACAGCGGTGGCTGCTGGATTTGAGCAGCAGGGGCCATGGAATGGCCTGCAGTAGTTTCGGGGTTTGGCTAGGCGGGAGCATTTTAAATGCAGCCATTGCAAGCAATCAGAGCATTCAAAAGAATAGCCTCTGCTTGTAATCTTGCCCTTGCAGATCGGGCATCACCACGTCCTAGGACCTGTGTTTGACTCGACGTCACCGGCGCGAAGGATGAGAGTTCTGAGCAGACAGGCCGGTGTTGTCTGCTCAGTATAAGAAAAAACAAGGGGGAGAAAAGAGGAAAAGATGGGGATGCGTACATACCTTGTTCCACGTTTCCGTGGGTTGACAGTCCTTGGCCAGGGGATTGATTCCTGGGTCGGCTCCGGAGCGTAGATCCGACTGTCGAGAGAGCCGGTGAACTGATCGTTGTTGTTGTTGTCGGTTTATGGAATGCAGCAAAAAATGAATACATACTTAACTGTGTACGTTTTGTGTTGTTGCCTTACAACAGAAAATGTATACATACTTTCGTATGTATATAAAAGCATCGGCATGTTCAATTCTAGCTTTAAATTTAATAATATTCAAATTGTTTCAATAAATGTTTACCACTTAAATTGGTTTGTTTGTTTAAATGTTTGTTATTCTGAAAACCCTTTTTTTTAGACACACACACACACAAAGCACAAAAAATGGGTGGCATGACATAACGCCCGAGGACTTATCGCCCAAATTTAATTCGGGCGTTAAGTCAGTTTTCATTTTCAGACTTAACGCCCGAATTAAATTTGGGCGATATGACCGAAAATGAATGCGGACATAAGACCCAAAATCATTTGGGCTTTATGTCCGAAATAAAACGGACATAATGCCCAAAAAAATTTTGGACATTACGCCCGAATTGCTGAAATCTGAATTAAGATAGATTCATTTTTTAACGCCTCGCTAGAAATGGAATTACTCTACAACTACAACTGATAAAAACAAACGGGTTTTTATATTGAATACATACAAGATGATATTAAATAAAATTGTTTTTGTTATCCTTGTTGTCATTGAAGATTTTGTTGTAGCGAACAGCAAAGTGGATAATAAAATTCCGGTTAAAGTGCGTAAGGACATAGGGAAAAAATTCCAAGAAAACTGCCAAGCAAATTTAAAAAAAAAAAAAAAAGAATTGGTTGTCTGTAAAGTCGGTTTACTGACGACAGTTGAACGTGACAACGTCAACGCACATTTATACTTGTAAAAACTATTAAATTGTTAAATAAAATTGACATAATTGTATATATGCGTACAAATAAATCTAACTTGATCAATTTCATTGTGATTTCCAATTACCTCCTCTATATACATACAAATCTATAAAACAAATGAAATTAAAATTTTCTTTTGAAAAATGCTACCATTCCATCAGTATTTTCTTAAGACGTTGTCACGTTCAACTATCGTCAGTAAACCGACTTTACAGACAACCAATTTTTTTTGTTTTCAATGAGGGCTACAAGGGTATACAAAACTTCGGCCGAGCCGAAGTTAACTTTCCCCTGTTTTTATACCCGTTACTCGTAGAGTAAAAATGGTGTACTAAAGTCGTGCAAATGTATGCAAAAGCCAGAAGGAAGAATTTTCGACCCTTAAGTATGAATATATTCTTGACAACAGAAGAGTCGATATAGCCATGTCCGTCCATCTGTTTGTATGCTATCTCCTCCGTCAGTTTAAAAGCTATTCTCACCAAACTTTGCACGAAGTCTTTTGGTACATATACGCTGCACATTTGTCGGAACCGGCCGGATCGGTCGAAAAACTAGTCTTAATTAGAAAAACTTTTTGTTATCAATGGAAATGTCCTCAATATTGGCATGTAATTGTTTAATACACTCCCACACAGCAACCCTGCTAAGAGTGCAAGTGCATAGAGAGTCATCCCACATATTAAATACAAAATAAACGATTTCCCTAAGCGCAAGAGAGGCCAGCTGTTGACAATCGCACTTGGGATTTTTTTCTGCGTCGGAGACTGGTGGAGGCCGGCTGATTGAACCCCCAGATCACCTGATCAATATTTTCCATCTGGGTAAGCGGAACAACAATAAACAAGCAGAAGTTTGAAAAACTTGAGACTCCTCTAGCCAGCTGTCAGATTGGACTTTGACCCCCGAAAAAGTTACAGTAAAAGCTTCAAGAACTTTGCAAAAGCTTTCCCAAGCAGCACTTGTTACCATTGAGAAACAGCCTAAAAGTAGACCACGTAAATAAACAAACATGGAACGCCTCAGAGCGAGGTAACGCCGCATGAGTCATGTTTTTTCGTGCGTGCAGCCGGCTCTATCGAATTATAAGACTTACATTTCGGAAAATTACGAACATTTGATAACTTTATTTTTATTTTATTTAAATTAAATGATATTTTACCTTATTAAACCCTTCGTATGAAGTTGTTTTGAAGCTAGTTAAAGAACAAGGAAGGTTTTGAGAATATGGATTTTTGTATTGGGCCAATTTGAGTTTTGTTGCTTTTCTATTGTGGCTCTCATTTTATTTCCATTTGCTTTTTTTAATATATTACTAGCTGAATATAAAACTATGTTTCCATCCCACACAAAAAATTTACAGTCTATGCTAAAATAAATTCTGAACATTGGTAAACGACCTACACTTACATTAGAAACCTTCAGACCACTAATAAAATCAAATGGACCTAAACCACTTTTGAAGTGGTTCATCCGGATGGTTCGAAGCTGGGAAAATGTCTAACTTCATTGTACACATCAAATTTTAAAATCTTTGCGTAAATAACCTCTGAACCATTAAAATAAACTCCCTATTACCAACTTACATACAAAATTTCGAGTTTCTAGCTTATAAAGCTTCTGATTTCTGAACCACTTTTTATCCGTTTTTAACCGCTTTCGAAACGACTCTTTCTTGATCGACATGAACATAATGTGAAAATTTCTTGATGAAAGGTTCAGCGGTCTAGACGCCTTTAAGGAACAGGCTTACTGTAATACGAACATACTTTCACTTTTATATGTATTCTAGCATATATCCCAGCACGCTTCGCTTCGCCGCCGTCAGTCTAAAAGAATAAAATTTACAATAAATAAAACAACTGTTCCAGATTTTCTGTCTGATTGGCAGTCTAATCCAAAGGTTCGCCAAATTAGACTGAAATGGTGGGTCGCACAGCCAAATCATATCGTGCGCTGGCCAAAAGACATACAGGAATGTTCTCAATTCCATAACTTTCTAAAAAGTAAACCGATCACAGTTCCGCTTCGGTTTGGTTTTGCTGTTCTCAATTCCGAAGGATATTGCTTACTTTTTACTTGTGGCACCAAGCGAAACGACCATAAATGGAACATTCGGAAATGAGAGGCTGACTTATACGTGTTACTTTTTTTTCTGACACTGGCAAATTCTTGAGACCCTTAGCAAAAAAATAATTTTTAATTCAGTTAAAGACTTAAATGCAAGTCAAATTACATAAACAAATTCCAAATTATTCAAAGAATTTAGAAAAAATTAGCTTAATGTACATTTAATTGTACAGCTACTGTACAGTTGCGTAATTTGCTAATTATTTAAAATTTCACCGGCCATAAGCATTACTTTTTAAAACGAAAGAGTTTTTGTGTTTCGAGAACATGAATCAATTCAGTTTCCGAAAAGTTGCAGTGGAAATATAATTGGAATGAAAGAGGTAAAAAAGTGATTTTAAAATTTTTGACTTTGAAACCCTTAACTTTTTATTTAATAATCGATCCCGAATATCCCAGTTCACACCATAACCGCATCAGTTCCTAACAAATCTCCGATTTCATTTTTACTTTCAAATAATCCGTTTTCAAAAATCTTATGAACCATGGGCTCATGTTTTCAATTTTTGTTAAACTTTGGACTGGAATACAACAATAACCGCAGCAAAAACAACAGCCAAAAAATGTAATAATTTAATTAAATCGATTACCTATAAAATAAAAAAACCGCTTGTTTGTATCACTTACATCTGAAGGTATACACATACAGTACCATTAAATTTGTTTGACCAGTGTTTTTGAAGCTGCGACCCACTGTATATCTGAATGTCTGCCGGTCACAACGCCCCAAAAAATTTTCGGGCGTTGTGACCGTTTTTAAAAATTGAATAAAAATTGTTTTTTATAAATTTACTCAATAAAATTAGTACAAATTGTACAAAAATAAAAGAAAAAAATAAACCAATAGAAATAATAGCCGATGGAGCTATTTTGGTTTCAGGAACAAATTGTATCAATGACACTTGGCTTTATGGAACATATCTTATCACTTTTAAAAATATTGTCACAATTAACAATACAACTTTTATAAATGAAAAAGAAAAAATTATAAACTATGTCAAAAATTCGAAATTCACAAATTACATCATAACAGACTATGTAAAATCCATCTATACTGAATTACAAATTTTAAATACTGACATATTAAGCACTATAGCTATTAAGCTTGAAAAAATCATTAAAATATTACATATATTTTATTTCTAATTATCATTATTTTCTTAATGTTCAAGCTCCTGACATTTTGTTTTTTGAAAAATATTAATATTTTTCCTAAAAAACAGTCAAAACTACAACAGATAAAAATTTCCGAAGTTCAAATGGACTTATTTAAAATTTTAAATGATAAAATCGAAATGATTTCTAAAGTTCCTAAGAATCGGGACGATTCTTCTTAAGAAAGGGGGGAGTTAACACCCTCATGCCTCTTGCATTTCATATTGCTAATATAAACATATTCATTTCTTGTCACTTCGATTAGAGCGCTTCCGCCAGCTCATATAAACAATCCATTGGCGGGCTCCAGCCACCCGGTTAACGTAAACATTTCATTTTGCAGACTCTGCAATCCCTTTGTTCTTTTGCATCAGTCCAAAGGCCAAACTCCAAAGCTCTTTTGGTTTATGTTGAGTAAGCAATTCCTTTGTTCTCCAAGTTGGAGCTTTCTAGCTTTGAAGCTTATGTTGAGATGCTTTAGCATTAAATTAGCTGTTGAGGCAGCATAAGATCACTCTGTTCGTTAGTTCTAATTTGAATCTTCACCAACGCACAAATTAGCAATAAATGCCTACGAGCCACGAAATAATTTTTTTTAATTAAAAGTCTTTACTTTTATTTAATTCGCACACCAAGATTCACTGCGCTTGAATTAAACAGTGGTAATGGCGGACTTGGCTGAAAATGATCAGGCCAGAGATGGCCCAATCCCGAAATATGCATGTGAAAACACACAGTTCCTACGATCAACGCTTAAATAAAAACCTTTCGCCAAGTGCTATTTATTTTGTGTGAACTTTTTCCAAAAAAATTGCATGTTACTCCTACTAACAAAAGCACATACAAATTCCTCAGCCATATTTACATTGCCAAATCCATTCCCAAGCGGCATATGTAACTCCGTCAACCAAACAATAAATAAAACAAAAATTGGTTAACATCTAATAATTGCGATCGTTTGTTTACATTAAAACTAACAAATCTCCATACAAACATAAACGCATACAAATATAAGTGCATATTGCCGGCATTTGGCATATGCTCAAACATATATAATTTCATAATTTATCTTGTTACTTTACATAAAAAATCATCCACGCTTAGTTATAAATGTAAAGTAAAATGGCTTGTCTAGTTGACACAGCCCCAAGGCTTGTCACGTTGACACAGCCCCAAAGGGCCAAAGCCGAGCTTCTCTCAATCTCTTGGCTTGTGCGCTTCTAATTTTTCGCACAAGAGAAAGGGACCTACAGTTTAACGCCGAATCCGAACGGCAGCTTGAGACGCTTTTCATGGCTAATTACTACAAAGCTGGCGCCAACAGTAGAGAGGCGTGACTGGGTGTAAAGTTTATTCAAAGAAACAACTTTTCATTAGATGTTCCGAGGCGGGATCAAACCCACGACCTCTTGCACAGCGGTCGCGCACACTAGCCGCTTAGCCACCCGGCCAGTTATAAATGCTATCGCTTATACTTAAATTTCCAGAGATGTACAATTTTTCCTTGAATGAATCGTTGAAAAAATTACTTAAATTGGTGAACCAAACCCCATTTTTCGAAAAAGAGGTCCGGTTCGGGTTCGATGAATCAAACATTTTAGGCGACTGGTTCGTGGTCCGGTTTTCAAACCACAAAAAACCCGAACCGAACCGGTTCTCAGGGGTTCTGCTCCGGACCGGTTTGCAGCCTTGCTTTGATATTTAAATTCTTACATAAATCGAGAAACAAGCAGGCCATGTAATGTACGACTAAATCAAGCAGACCTTAGGCGAACAGGAAAATTGTTATTCACTCTGCTCTCTGCTTTCGGAGAGTAAAGACTATAAAAATGTCGTCTTTCGTTTATATTTTTCTTTTCTCTATATATATTTCTGATTAGTGATTCCATACTGATTTCGCTCATGCCATCACTATCACGACCAGTCGTACATCGGCTTCCAAAACCAAAGAATATTATGGAAAGTTTTTCTGAAATATAATGAATATTCGAAAGCTTTCTTCAAAATGAAGAGCTTTTTTCTTAAGGGGTTATTCGCCTCTAGAATTTCGAAACAAATCTATTTTTCTTAATTTTATTTTCTTATTTAAGTACACACAAGTCAATCCTGCAATTATTTTCAAAGATATACGCACATTGGTAAAGACGCTTCAGGAAAATTTACACTGCTGCTAAATCTTTAAATGTGTGTTTCTCGAATCAAATTTTTCCGTCACGCTTGTCATGATTTCTGAAGTTCCAACGAACCGATTAACTTGAAATATCGTGTGATCCTTTCTTATACATCCTTCTATGGCCGAACTAGGATTTTGTAAAAATTTTGAGTTTTGGTTTTTTAAAAAAATTTAAAACTTTGAAAAAACTTGAAATAAAAGATTTTTATTTTTAAATTTGTCATTTCGCGAAAAACAAAAATATTTTTTTCAAATAGCAACATTTTTACCAATTAAGAATCTTATTTCCATTCATTATTCTGATGACTAGAAAGGTTGAAATCGTGTCAAGATGGAGGCACCCTTTTTTAAACACTTCCTGCTTTAACAGTGTTTGCGCGAGAAAGTGTGCACCACAATCGCAGTGCAGGGAGCTTTTCCTGTGACGCGTGCCACACCGTCCGAGCTTTCTCTCCTCTCCAACTTAGACTTAAGCTTAACCACATAACTGTAATTAGTGCCAAATAAACAGTGCAAGTGGCAAGACCGACGCCTCCCGAAATGTTTCGCGCCGGTTTTACCAGCATTTCTACCAACCACTCAAAAAGGATTCATCAAAACGTCCACCCCACCACAATCATTTGTTCTTCGAGCCGGATTTATCTTACTATTGGATAATTATTTTTGGATTTTTATTCACTGGATTCAACATCCCCCAATCCGATAGCCCCAGCAGTTTTTGGTGGACATCAACTTGCGCTCAAATCTACATACGCTTCAGGCCATTCCGTTGCCAGCTAAGTACAAACGAAACGTGCATACAAAAAGTTTTTTCTTGGCGAAAGTGTTCTGTGTGTTTTATTTTCCACAATTTAAAGTTTTGTTGCAAATATCGCTACATTATTCATACGTATGTACATATAAGTGTGGGTAGTCTCCAATTGTTACAGTGCTTTAAATACCCGCCTAACATACATACACATACGAGGGTGCTGACCTACGGCTAACGCACGTATGTATGTGTCGGGGATCGCGCCTTGTTTAGATCGAAGTGGTAAGTGTAAAATACGAGGGCAAGTGCCGTTATGCAGAACTGTTAGAGCGTACGCCAGCTGAAGCTGTCGCCGAGTGTAGTTTGGTGTGTGACTGTGTAAGTAACGCGACGCGAATCGCGCGGCTACCACGATTATTCGGCTGATGCAATAGCAAGGAGACGCACGCACACCAAGATTCACTGCGCTTGAATTAAACAGTGGTAATGGGGGACTTGGCTGAAAATGATCAGGCCAGAGATGGCGCAATACCGATATATGCATGTGAAAACACACAGTTCCTAAGATCAACGCTTTAATAAAAACCTTTCGCCAAGTGCTGTTTATTTTGTGTAAACTTTTTCCAAAAAAAGTTGTATGTTACTCCTGCTAACAAAAGCACATACAAATTCTTTATACATATTTACATGGCCAAATCCATTCCCAAACGGCATATGTAACTCCGTCAACCAAACAATAAATAAAGCAAAAATTGGTTAACATCTAATAAGTGAGACCGTTTGTTTACTTTAAAACAGAAGCAGGCAATAAATACATTTACATTTTTGCATTGGTGTGTGTGAGAGTAGCAAGGACTGCAAGGTAGCACGGACTGCGTCGCGGCGTAGGAAAGCAAGCAACGCAGCGGCGCTTGTACAGTTTATACAAGGTGGGCCAAAAGAAGTCACCCTATTGGAAGATGCTCTTATTTTTACAAATGGCCGCCAAAGTCAGTTCTGTTTTGACATTTGTGGACTAGACAGATGTAGAATACAAGTGAACAAGCCATGGATCGTTATACTCCCCTAGAACGCGGAATAATCGTGTCTATTTTTTTGCGTAACAATTCGTCTGTGGTGTTGGCGCAGCGCGAATTCCGTCGCAGATTCCCCGGCCGCCCTACACCGACTGCGCAAACACTGCGCCGTTTGGCCACCAACCTTGAAGAGTATGGGACCACACGAGACGTTGCCAAGAGTGGCCGGCCCCGGAGCGCCCGTTCGGCCGAGAATATCGCCTCTGTTGCCGAGGATGTCGAGCTGTCGCCGAAAGCATCGACTAGACGCCGTGCCTCGAAATTAGCCATCAGCCGGTCGTCCCTAAGGCGAATTTTGGTCAAAGACCTGCGCATGTTCCCGTACAAAGTCCAGTCCGTGCATCAGCTGCTGCCTGTCGACCGCCAAACGCGTGTAACCTACGACCAAGCCATCTACGAGGTGTGTTCAAAAAGTATCGCGAATTTTGTGTTTTTTCAAAAATGATTTATTTATTCATGGATATCTATTTTGTCCCCTTCAAAGTAATCCCCATGAGATATTATACACTTGTGCCAACGGTTTTTCCAATCTTCGAAGCACTTAAAAAAATCATTTTTTTTAATCTTGTTCAGCTCCTCCTTCGATGCCGTCTTTATCTCGTCAAGCGTAGCGTAACGTCGTCCTTTCATGGGCCTCTTCAGTTTAGGGAGCAAGAAAAAGTCACAGGGGGCCAGATCTGGGGAATACGGTGGCTGCGGCATCATAAGTGTGTTGTTTTTGGCCAAAATGTCGCGCACAAGCAACGATGTGTGAGCAGGGGCGTTATCGTGGTGCAAAAGCCAATTTTTGTTCTTCCACAAATCCGGGCGTTTCTGGCGGATTGCTTCGCGCAAATTGCGCACAACTTGCAGGTAATATTCCTTATTGACCGTTTTTCCCTGTGGCAAGAACTCATGATGCACCACGCCCCTGCAATCGAAGAAAACTGTCAGCAAAACTTTCACTTTCCATTGAGATGATTGAGCTTTGGTTTCCACGTCATAACCATAAACCCACGATTCGTCACCAGTTATGACCCTCTGGAGCAAATTTGGGTCGTCGCGGACAGAGTTTAACATCTCATTAGCAATGTTCAAGCGATGCTGTTTTTGGTCGCAGTTAAGCAATTTTGGCACGAATTTCCCGGCGACCCGTCTCATGCCCAAATCATTGATAAAAATCGAATGGCACGAGCCAATCGATATGTTTAGGTCCTCAGCAACTTCTCTAACGGTGATTCGACGATTGGCCAATACCATTTTCTCCACTTCATTAATTTTTTCGTCTGTTGTTGAAGTGCTCGGGCGTCCGGCACGCTCTTCGTCGTTCACATCTTCTCGGCCTTCTGAGAGCATTTTGTACCACCGATAAACGTTGCTTCGGTCCAAGGTAGCTTCTCCGTATGCCACAGTCAACATTCGGAAAGCATCCGCGCACTTAATTTCGTTTTTCACACAAAATTTGATACAGGTTCTTTGATCCATTTTTTTGAATAGATAAAAATCGAAGACGATCCAAAACACGTGCAAGCAAAGCAGCTGTCAACAATTAAGTGAACATTCAAAATGGCCGAGCTTGTCGGCATAAGTGAGAGACATGAGTACCAACATAACGCCACAAAAAAATCGAAATTCGAATATACGTAGCCCGCGAAAATTCAAAATTCGCGATACTTTTTGAACACACCTCGTACAATCTCGAGGACGAAATGGACGATTTTTCGACCAATATCATAATGAGCGATGAGGCTCATTTCCACCTCAACGGGTACGTGAACAAGCAAAGCTATCGCTTTTGGGGTACCGAAAATCCACGAGTGATGCACGAGGAGCCATTACACCCGCTCAATGTGACTGCATGGCTGTTCACGCTGGAGGAGTCATCGGGCCATTTTTTTTCGAGAACGCCGCTGGTCAAACGACAACAGTGGACAGTGCGCGTTATAGGGTCATGTTAACCGGGTTTTTCCTACCGCAATTGGACGAATTAGGACTGGAGAACATGTGGTTCCAACAGGCCGGAGCAACGGCATACACTGCGCGAGCCACCACCGACATTCTGAAGGCGGCGTTCCCGGGTCGCCTCATCTCTCGTTTTGGCGATTTGCACTGGCCTGCAAGATCGCCCGATTTAACCTTTCCAGACTTTTTTTTGTGGGGTTTTTTGAAATCCCGTGTTTACGTAACCAAGCCCGAGACCTTGGATGCCCTCAAGGACAACATTCGACACGAGTGCGAGAATCTGCAGCCCGAAGTTCTTGCCGAAGTGATGAAAAATGCCGTAAAACGAGCCCGTATGGCAATCAATTGTAACGGCGCCCATTTGGCCGATATCATCTTCTCGAAATGACCAATTAAATTCTAATGGTTCAAATAAACATAATCAAAAACAGAATATACGTTTTTTATTTAGAAAAAAAAAAATAAAGCCAAACAATGATGACTTCTTTTGGCCCACCTTGTACTATGAGTGTCAGAGCAGCGTTGCTTAGAGAATTTTTGTATGCACACCAGATAGATTGTGTCTGACCTTGCTTTAAAACAAGCACCTCTTCATACAAACATACACGCAAACATATATAAGCGCATCTAAATACATATTTTTTTGTAACAAATTCATAACCAACGGGTCAAAGCAGCATATGTACATACGGACAGCTAACGGGGTTGTCTTTATTCCTCTTTGTGCAGCCGAAACTCCCCTATACTATATACCAGGTGGGGCATATGCGTTTTTAAAGTAAAGTTGACAGTACTAATAATTTCAAAAAAATTGTATGTTATACTTTTATGACTAGTTAATTAAAGGTCATTGTTACTTGCAGTTTTTACTGGCTCGAGGTCTTGCTATGCTTCCTCCGCTTATTCATTTTACCCCCGTCTTACATATTTATATTGCTTTTCAACATTTTGTATTATCGGCTCCCAGAAAAGCCTAGTATGCCAATTGATAGCGATAAAGAGTCCAAGAAAAGTCTCTCTGTTCCTGTAACTCTGCATAGAAGATCGAGTTCTGCTCTAAATTCATCTCTAGGAAGAAATTCTTCACCCGCCACTATAAGGAAAGTTGATACTCCTGACAAACTCCCAACTAAGACACATCCGTCTTCGTCTATTCCTGCTATGGTGCCAGCTAGTCTGTTAAATAGCCAGCCAACTACTCGAGCAGTCGGTCAACAAATTTCCAAAAGAATGTCTATTCAAAAGTTCATCGCTGTCACTGACAAACTAAGTCAGTTTGAGTCGAAAAACGACTTAGCAGCTGACGTCTCTATTCAAACGCATAAGATCCGTCTACAACACGTCGTCTTTATGGGAAAAGGTGGAAAATGAGTGGGAGAGTTGTTCCAACACACTTTGTCAGACAGAAGGCAATCTTGAAGATAGACAAATAGCCCAATCAAAATATGACCACTGCTATTCGATTAACGAGCGTTGGGCAGCTTATTTAAGTGAGAAGATTGAAAAAGCTACAGATTCGGCACCTGCTCCTGCCAGATGGTGTAGACTACCTCTTTTGGAAACAGAAGTCTTTGGCGGAGACTATATAAAGTGGCATACTTTTAGAGACCTCTTAACTGCGGTCTATATTAAAAATCCCAGTTTGACGGAAATAGAAAAGCTTTTCCACCCTAATGCGAAGATCAGCGGTGAAGCGAAGGCAATTGTGGCCAAGTCCCCGCTCATGAATGAGGGTTTTGCATCAGCGTGGAAGAATTTTACTGAAAGGTTTGAAAATAAGAGGCTGTTGGTCAACTGTCAACTTAAAGTCCTTTTCAACCTTCAGTCAGTTTCCCAAGAATCTGGAGCCTCTATCAAAGATTTACAAAGCACTATCCAAGGTTGCTTAACGGCTCTAGATCATTCTAAAATAAGCACAAAAAAATGGGATTGTGTATTAGTTTTTCTATGCTCCTCCAAATTACCAAAGATCACGCTTTCTTTATGGGAACAATCGCTACAGAATAAGGCAGAGATTCCGACTTGGGTTGAAATTAATAATTTCCTATTAGAACGCTGTCGCACTCTAGATGCGATAGAAGACATGAAACCGAGCACCAGCACGCATAATTTAAAGCCAGCTCGCAAGGAGCTCGCTCCACTCAACGTCAACTCCTTTGAAGCTAAAGTTATTGTCAACCCGCAAACTTGCAAACTTTGCTCAAAGGAGAATCATCCAGTGCGTCTGTGCCTAAGTTTCCTTCAAATGTCTGTTAATGAAAGATCCAATTTCATTAAACAGCAGAAATTATGCTTATATTGTTTTGCAAGAGGCCATCATCTTAAAGATTGCACAAGTCAGCACAATTGCTTTACGTGCAAAGGTCGCCACAACACGCTTCTCCAATGTGGTGACCCTCCTTCTACGCCTTCTGCAACAGCATCTTCCAGTTCTACTGCGATCACGCAAAGTCCGAACATACTGTCCACAGCTTCCATATCTCATGTCCAAACTTACTTCTCGGCTAACACACAAGGTGTTCTTCTCGGCACTGCTGTAATAAATATTTTCCATTCCGGCACTTGTTATAGAGCACGTGCATTGTTTGATTCAGGATCAATAATCACGTTCATATCAGAACGGATGTTTAATCTCATTAAGCATCAAACCATTGCAGCCAAACCTCAGAAGTTATGTCACTTCTACATTGGCTCTCAAACGAAACCGATAATCCAAATAGAAACGGAAGCCTTTGTGCTTCCGCATTTGGCAGGTAATCTACCTTCCTACCCAATTCCACAAAGTTTTATAGAAAAACTGACAAATCTTCAGCTCGCTGACCCCTCCTTCCATCAGAGTTCGCAGATAGATGTGCTGCTAGGTGCTGATATCCTCCCATCCATTTTGTTAGGCGGCTCACTTTCAAATATTTGCGGATCCCTCTTAGGTCAAGAGACCATTTTCGGGTGAATCCTCACAGGGCCAGTGTCAAAAGCCAATCTGAGAACTGTTTCTTCCTTTACTACCAGAGTCTCGGTCAGCAAAGAGCAAAGACTCGATGACTCTTTCACCAAGTTTTGTGTGGAGGAGGATCTACCAGCAAAACTGGTAGAAGAATCAGATTCCGAATGCGAGAACAAATTTGTCCGCACCACATCCAAAGATAAAAATGGTAGATACGCAGTTACGTTACCCTTCAAGAAGCCTGAACATTATAATTTGGGACATTCAAGGTCTATCGCACTCGCTCAGTTTCTGAGGAACGAAGGTCGCCTCAAGAGAAACTTTCCGTTAAAAGAGCAGTACGTCTCCATTATTCAGGAAAATCTGGACTTAGGTCATATGAAGCCAGTCCCTCCAAGTAACGATTCGAATATCTGTTATCACCCTTATCACGCTGTCAGAACCACTACAAAGGTTCATATGACAGTCAACGGCTCTAGTCCCTCTTAAAATAAGGAAAGTCTGAACGACGACCTTCATCGAGGAACAGTTATACAATCAGATTTGACTCTCCAAGAGATGCACATCCCTCCAAAAGCTAAAGTTCAAGTCCATGGTTTCTGCGATGCTTGTGTAATCGCATTGAAACTTCGCATGAATTTGCTGTTCATCTCTGTGAAACAGATGAAGAAAGTCGTCCAGTCAAATGCAACTTAGTAATGTTGCTTCCAGAATTCGTTTTGACTGAGCGCTTAAACGATTCTTTAAAAAATGTCACAAACCCGATGCTCTGTTTCCAGAAGAGCATGGTCGCAATAAGTTATCCAATGCTCAAGAGCCTCCTCCCAATGTGCTCGAGCAATCCGTTTAACATGTTGTTTGCTGCAATAGCTGGATCTGCAAGCGACGAGAAATAATAGCCAACGAGGCAACTGACTTCAAATTTATGACTGACTTTAATTCTTCTTTGCTCTACTTCAAATGCTTATTCGCCGCGTGAGAGCAGACACGGCGAAAGCTTACAGAGATTTTACAAGAAGAGATGAGAAGTTGTTATGTGCTGACCCGGTGGGGATAATTTGATTTGCCATTAGCGCGCTATGTCCCTTCTCACAGCTAGGTGTTGGCCAAGCACACAACGACTCTTTACAATTAAGTATGAAATTTAATATAGGCTGAATAGACCAAACATCGGCCGCGTTGAAGAGCCGCAGGTCTTCAAGAACTCGGTAATGGGGCAAGATGATGGATCGCACGTTTGAAAATCCCAGCCTTGGTTTTCACGATAGCGACTCGCACCTTGCCATCTAAGCCAGAACCGGTTTCTACCACGACTCCAAGTAGCCACATCTGTGGCGGTAGGTTGTCTTCTCGAATAACGACGATGGCTCCTTCGTTGATGTTAGAAGACTCCTTAGTCCTTTGACCCGCTGTTGCAGGCATAACAGGTAGTCGCGCGACCAATCGCGCCAAAATCGCTGCTTTATGGCTGAGACGAGATGCCAACGCTGCAGACAGGTAAGGTTGTCATCTGATTTGGGCGGAAGAGCTGCAGGAGGCAGTGCTGCGAGAGTGGTTCCCACAAGGAAGTGGGCTGGAGTAATAGCCTCACCATCATTAGGGCTATTGCTATCGGCCGGGAGTTGAGCACTGCTTCGACAGTTCCACAAGAACTGTCTGCAGCTCGTCTTCCTTCAACAGGGCATTTCCAACAGCCTTGATGAGAAGGTGTTTAGCCGATTTAACGGCCGCCTCCCATAAACCTCCAAAGTGAGGCGCGCGAGTTATCACCACCAGTGGTGTACCCTCTAAACCCCCACGGGCTACACCCATGTCTGACCCGCCACTGGCCAATAATGTTTACTTCGCAATATTGTTGAAAATGTAATGAACAAACTGGCATCACTTGAAATATCTCTTGTACTCATATCACTTGCTCTCATTAAATTAGTCACCATTATACACTCGAGCTGCGCTGACGTATTTATTTAACAGGTTATGGGCCTATGCCACGCGATTTAAAAATTAAATAAAAGTAAAATGTCTACAATGAACTTTCCTTTCGAGAAATTGCGCGGCCGCGAAAACTTCGATGTTTGGAAACGCCAAGCCAAGGCGTATCTGGTGCTTAAAGGCTGCTGGAATATCGTAGAGAAAGGTGTTGCTGATGCAGTCAAGGAAAAGGATTTGGATGACCGTGGGATGGCCGAGATCACGCTTATGATTGATCCCGGTAATTTTGCTCACATTGCCTGTGCCAAGACCGCTAAAGAGGCATGGGACGCGCTCATGAAGGTGTACGATGACAGTGGATTGACTCGGAAGGTGGAATTGTTAAAGCGTTTGGTACAACTAAGGCTAGAGCACTTCTCGTCAGTTCAAGATTATGTTAATGAAATGGTCATGACGTCCATAAAAGTACGTACCGCTGGCTTGAACATAGATGACGAGATAACTGCATCATTAATGCTTGCTGGTTTGCCAAACGAATATCAAGCACTTGTGTTGGCTGTGGAAAATTCCAAAGCAAAATTAACTGTCGACAACGTTAAGCAACTGTTATTGCAAGACGCAAAATTCGATAGTGGAATTGAGGGATTTGATAATGCTCTTTACACGAAGGGTGCAAAAAGGAACGACAGATCGACGTCAAAAAAGAATTCGCCAAGAACAGTTACTTGTTATAGTTGCGGTGGTCAAGGGCATGTGCGCAGAAAATGTCCAAATAACAAAGAGGAAAAGCAAACGTCTACTGAAAGCGCATCTTTGTTGGCAAATTCGCACAGAGACGAAAGCGACGAAGAAAACGTTTGGTACATAGACTCTGGCGCAACATCACACATGACAAACAACCGAAAAATGTTAAAAAGCGAAGAAAGAACGAGCCATAAGAGCGTAATAATGGCAAACAGAGAAACTATGAGCGTACAGAGCGTTGGCAATGTAAGCGTTCTGTTAGAAGTGGGAAACAGAACAACAAAAAACAACATATGTGATGTGGAGTATGTTCCAGAGTTGTGTGCAAATTTATTGTAAGTTCGACAAATGACTAAAAGAGGAAAAAGAGTTGCTTTTGAAGGCGATCACTGCAGGATTTTCGACAAGGGCACTCTCATTGCGACTGGATACGTACAGAATGATTTATATAGATTGAACTGTAAATCGTCAGTTTCTGGAGCAGCTATGATGGCAACCAGCAGCTTTGATCTGTGGCATCGAAGGATGGGCCATATATGCAGTGAGAACTTGGAGCGAGTAAAGAACTCATCTAATGGCATTAAGTTCAATGGGAGCAATAGAATCAATTGTGCTGTATGTATGCAAGGTAAACAAACACGGACAGTGAGCAGGCAGAGTGGAACGCGTGCTGAGGGGTTGCTGAATATCATACATACTGACGTAGTGGGCCCATTAAACGCAAAATCATTCAGTGGTGCACGATTTATGCTGGTGTTTGTCGACGATTATTCCCGCAAAGTATTTGTTTTCCCAATTAAGAGCAAAGACCAGGTATTTGATAAGTTTGTATTATTTAAAACACTTGTCGAAAATCAATGTGATCGAAATATTAAAATCCTGAGATCAGATAATGGCACTGAATTTTGCAATAAACAATTTACGAAGTATTTGCAGAACTATGGCATCATACATCAGACTTCTGCACCCTACACCCCGGAGCAGAATGGAGTTGCAGAACGAATGAATCGAAATATTATGGAGCGTGTGCGTTGTATGTTGCTTGACTCAAAGCTACCGAGCATATACTGGGCAGAAGCGGCAAACACGGCAGCACACTTAATAAATCGAATTCCTTGCAGAGGCAACACCAAAAGTCCAGAGGAAGTATGGTGTGGAGTGAAGCCTAACCTTAAATATATCCGAGTATTTGGTTGCACAGCTATGGTTCATGTCCCTCATCAAAAACGCTCCAAATTAAGTGCGAAATCGGAGGCATGTGTCTTCGTGGGATATTGCGATACATCGAAAGCGTATCGGCTTTATCGTAAATCTGATCAAAAATTTGTAATTAGCAAAGATGTACAATTTTTTGAAGATTTTATCTCCTCTGTTGCAGAAAATGCCAATCAATGCACCGTAGAAATCTGCGAATTATCCGATTCCCAGGGGGAAGCTGTGTTGGAATCATCAATCGTCGCAGAACCAAATCTTACTGAATCCGAAAATGAATACGCAAGCTGTGACGAGACTGGGAGTAGATCGGCAGGAAAGAGTTCGTGTGAAGAGGCTACCACAAAGACAACTGAGTTGGCCGATATGACGGCAGAGGAGCTGGCAGAACAGGAACTGCGTCGGTCCAAGCGTATTGCAGCTAAAACCCCTGACTACTTATTGTGTGTGGCATCAATATCTGGAGTGGGCGATCCAACGAGTGCGTCTGAAGCAATGAGCTCCAGTATGGCTGAAGTCTGGAAATCAGCTATGAAGGTGGAAATGGACTCACTCAGAACCAATCAAACTTGGGAGCTGACTCAGCTACCACCGGGAAAGACTGCCATCAGGTCTAAATGGGTGTTTAAGACCAAAAGGAATGCACTGGGTGAGCTTATGTTTATTTGTTTATTATTATTGTTTATTAAGGCATAAGGCCAGACTCGTTGCTCGAGGGTTCTCCCAAAAGGAAGGAATCGACCACACAGAAACCTTTGCTCCTGTTGTAAGATATTCGTCAATTCGGCTTCTTCTTGCACTGGCTGCACAGCACAAGTTGTCAGTACAGCAAATGGATGCTGTGACTGTATTTTTGAACGGACAACTGGAAGAAGAAATTTATATGGTCCAACCTGAGGAGTTTGACGACCACACTGGCAGGGTATGCCGACTGAGAAAATCCATTTATGGGCTGAAGCAAGCAAGTCGAGTTTGGAACAAGGCACTAAACGAGGTCCTCACAGGCTTTGGTTTGGAAAGAAGCAAATTTGATCAATGCGTATACTACAACGTCAACGGAAAGAATATGATGTATTTGGCAATCTATGTAGATGACATCTTAATATTGGGAAACGACCGAACAGATGATCAAAGATATAAAACTCGAGTTATCTGGCCATTTTAACATGAAGGAAATGGGCGAGGCCTCGTCCATTTTGGAAATACGTGTGCTGAGAAATACGGTAACGAGCGATTTTACAATTGATCAATCTGAATATATTACAGGTGTACTGAAGCGGTTTAGTATGGATGACTGCAACCCTATCTCTACACCAATGGACCCTCACAAAGGCTGACTTCTGAAATGGGGCCACAAGACGACCTCAGTAAACTAGAAATGAAGAATGTGCCATACATGGAGGCTATTGGATCGCTGCTTTATGCAGCTCAGAACACTCGGCCGGATATATGTTTTGCTGTAAACATGTTGAGCCGCTTTTCAGGCAATCCGGGAAAGGCACATTGGACAGCCGTGAAGCGTGTCATGCGGTACTTAAAGGGCACAATCGACTACGGCATCACTTATCATGCAGATGGAGATGTGTTGGTCGGCTATTGTGACGCTGACTGGGCTGGTGATATGGATCAACGACGATCCACATCTGGGTACATCTTCACCGCGCAAGGTGGGGCCATATCTTGGTCTACTCAGCGACAACGAACTGTGGCGTTGTCATCGACCGAGGCTGAGTACATGTCTATGGTTGGTGCCATACAAGAATCTATTTGGCTCACAGGACTACAAGCGGAGCTCCTTCTGAGCACTCCACGGACCATGGTGTTGTATTGCGATAACAAAAGCGCTCTTCACATTGCTCGCAACAACACATATTCTCCTAGAACGAAGCACATGGATATTAAAATTAAGTTCATACAAGAGAAGCTGGAAAACGATGTGGTCAAACTGAAGTATATACCAACTGGAGAAATGGTAGCAGATGCGCTGACTAAAAGCAGTTCCAGTTTCAAAAATTAGTTTAACTAACACGAAGTTAGGTATAAGTTAGAAATTTGTCACTAGAACATTATTTGAAATATGAACTGAATGAAATTATGTTATATCTGCCAGATATGTCATTAAGGTGGAATGTTGAAAATGTAAGAAACAATTTGGCATCACTTGAAATATCTCTTGTACTCATATCACTTGCTCTCATTAAATTAGTCACCATTATACACTCGAGCTGCGCTGACGTATTTATTTAACAAATATGATCGGCAGCCCGGGAAAGGATGTAAAACAAACCACAAAAAAAAAGAAAAGACACAAAAATGTAAAACAAAGAACACAACTTAGGCATAATCATTTTGTAAAAAATAAATTTATTAAAAAAAAATTCAAACGAACAACACGTCTTACGGAAAATATTGAAACGAGAACCATCCACTGAAATTGACTAGGAAGGACCAGAAGATAAATTGACTAGGAAGGACCAGACAAATCGACTCAACGATCATCATCAAGAGAAAACCATCACCCGCCTCACCTTGGTGAATCGCCCCCCACTCACCGTCACGACTTGATAACTGGCGCAGCCGCAAACGTTTTTTGAGAAGAGAAAGAGCCAAAGACGGAAGAACCTACAGGATGAGGATCAATATACTTTTATTATACACGTAAAGTGCAGTGCAGTGCAAATAAGTGAATTCGTGCATCCACAACATTAATAAAGGAAAAACAAAACGAATACCAATGAAAGTGCTTGAGGAGATTGACATAAAATAAAATACAAAAAAAAAGAAATTTTAAAACAAAGGATATAGTGAATTAACCCCTTGAGGTTAAAGAGTGAAACAGGTCCCTTGACCCACTCAGCCGGTAGTGCCGTATGTATGCATTGGATTGTCCGTTAAATACACCTGATCTTGGGTAGTTTGAGGTGCCGAATGCATATCGGTCGAACAATTCGCTACATCGCTCTGCAGTCGGCAAGTTACACACTTAAGTTAATGTGCCAAACGTGCAAGTGACCATTATATTTAATATTTGGTACGAATCGCTGTATTGGACAGAGCGTAAGGCCTTAACAAGTGTATGAAACGAAAAAAGAATAAACGAAAAATAAGAAAAAACAAACATACACCAACATATCCTATTATTAACACAACTTCTAAGCACAGACAGCCAATTAAATCAAAAAAATATATAAATAAAATTCATTCGTTTGCACGGCAGGCACAAAACAAAAAGAAAAGACAAATTTTAATAGATATACCTACATTTACAACTCATACAAAAAAAATCAAATTTTAAATTTTACAATTTTTACACATACACACACACACATGTACAAGTGTTGAGAATCCAAATCAAATACAATATTAAGGTACATGTCTAGTTTCAGATTTTGAAAAATTTCGATTTTTTTTTTTGGCTTAAATCATGCGTTATAATGTTAAAAACATCCCCTAAATTTTTACAAAAAAAAAAAATACAAATTCGAGATATTTTGATTTTTGTACAGGTAGGTCAGGCGCATACAGTAGGTTGTCGAAACTTTAAAATGCGATTATCTCGGAACCACTTTTTTCACCCTGGTGCGTCAGATTGCGAGGCCATTTGTTGACCGATTTTCTTATAGTTTTTTTTAAATTGCTCGTAATCCCGTCGCTATGGTCGGAACTTAGATCGGTCCATAAATAGCGGAGAGTTAGGGCCATTTTTAAGGGGTAAAAAGGGTCAATTTTCGAAATTTTGACTTTGAGAACCCCTTACCTCCCCCCTATATATAGACCGATCCCAGATATCCTAGTTCCGACCATAACCAATATCAATTCCCAACAAACCTCATTTAAATTTTTTTTATCCGATGACGCGTTCTCAGAAATCTGACGCACCAGGCACCTATATTATAAAAAAAATGGGTCGACTTTGAAGCGGGCTACAAACAACAGCCGCTGCAACAACAACTACAAAAAAATTTTAAAAGTTAGCTGATCAATTATCTATCGAACAAAAAACCGCTAGTCGATATGTGGAAAACTTTTTGAGTAATAAATTTTTCGTAAACCTTTACTTTTGGGCTGCTGAAACTAGACATACCCTTAAAAACAATAATTACACTACAAGCAAAATATAAATGACAAAAGTCACAAGAAAATTAATACCTTTGACCAGGAGTTGAACAAAATCATCCAAGAACAGTGTCAATCTTTTAATATGGCTGGAGAACAGGAAGAATTGAAAATAGCAGAAAGAATGGATACACCATCGGCTAGCACGCAGGGAACTCAAAGAACTTCTAGGGATGTGATGACGGAATTACAGGTACCAGACGCAGTAAAGATGTTGCCTACTTATGATGGCGACCGAGAGAGGTTGGGAAAATTTATTACAAGTGTCGAAAGGGTGTTAAGAATGATTAGCGACATTGATTCCACTGCATATGGAGAACTACTTTTGGGAGTTATCAGAGATAAAATTATTGGACAAGCGGACAGAATGCTTGTGGCGCGAAAGAGTTACTCTAAATTGGTGATGACGTCAAAGAAGCATTAACTGAAACTTTTGGAGAAAAAGAAATGAGGACACACTAAATATGGAATTAAGAGAAGAATCTCTTAAAGGCAAATATCCGGTTCTAAGAGCTTCAATTTTCGAGGTATTAGGTAGAGAAGAAGAAAACTGACATAAGGAAAGCAAGGAGAGGTCGCATGAAAAGTCTTGTATACAAAGA
>JAEIFV010001573.1:0-35716 GCA_018904265.1 Lordiphosa collinella | reverse complement strand
GGGTCTGGCCCGATAAGGGAAGGGGTGCGGCCCAATGACGGGAATTTTGAAATTTCCTTTTTAATTGAATAGGTTACTTTAAATAAAACTGATCTGTCTAATTTTTAAATTTTTTTTGTGCAATGTCCTTAAGATATCGCTAAAAATCGGTTTTTGACAAGGTTTTTTTTAAATGCCAATATCTCGGGCCCCAGAGTAGCTAGCGACATGAAATAAAATCCCACCGACAGAGAATTGAACAAGGTTATAGAAAATGAAAAACTTAATTACTTACACTGAAAACTTTTTTGTGTATAATTAATTGAAAAATATAATGAGTCTTTTTTGGTAGTTCCCGTTATAGCGCCACCTTAAAACTTTTACAGTATCTTCTTTGAACCTCGACGCTTATTACCTGAAAGTTTCAAAAAAATCGATGATACGCTTCCTCAAGAAAAATTTAAAAAAATATTTCTACAAAACTTAAAACAATCACAATAAAAATAGAGGTTATTCAACATGGCTTTAAATTGCTTAAAAAAATTAGAGATCAATTCCGAGAAACAAAGCGTGAAACTGGCTATCTGGAAATTAAATATTGGAGCGTGTTAACTTCATTAAGAAACACGGAACTACGAACTGTTATTCAAGCCGTTATAATATTTTTGTTTAAACTAAAAACTGGTATTTCCGACCAACTGACGGCAACAGTTTTTGGACTAAAATATAAGCAACATGTTTCAAAAATGTTTAGTGAAGTGATTGATGGTTTTAGAAGAAACGTATTGCCATCGTTTGGGATTGACGGTATAACACGAGATGTTTTACTTCTAAATACGTCAGATACAGTGAAAGATTTGTTGGCCCTAGAAAGCGACCAACTGGTCTTAATTTTCGATGGCACATACGTACGGCACCAAAAGAGCAGCAACAATGAATATCAACGAAAATCGTATTCGGGACAGAAAAAAAACCCATTTATGCAAACCCTTTACCATTTGTACAACAAATGGATTTGTTCTTGACATATGTGGTCCGTTTTATGGAAAAGAAAACGATGCTTCGATTATGAAGAAAGTTCTTGCCAACACGAATTTACTTATGCTCTTGCGTCCAAATGACATCTTCGTTGTGGATAGGGGTTTTCGCGATGTTGTTGATGAAATAGAAAGAAAAGGCTTTAAAGTTCTGATGCCAGCTTTAAAAGGAAAAAAAGCGCAACTGGATACGGAAGAAGCAAATGGGTCTCGGAAAGTAACCAAAATAAGATGGGTAGTTGAAGCCGTCCATGGAGCAATTGCTCAAAAATATAAGCTTTTGCATCACAATTTGGACAACAAATACCTAACCAAAGTTGGCGATCTATGCAGAATCGCTGGGTATCTCAACAACATGTTTGCAAAGAGGTTGAACTCAGACAAGGAACTAGGAAGCAGAATACTTTCTCATTTTAAAAATCGTATGAACGCTCCGAACACTCTGTCAGAAGAAGTTGAGAAAGAGCGTTATGGCAGAAGAAGAAGTCTTTTAAGTCCATTAAATACGTCATCGCTTGTAGAATTTCCTAGACTCACAGAAGACGAGCTTAAAATATTATTCTCTGGATCTTACCAACTGTCGTTAGCCGTCTCATATCTAGCCGAAATCCTGAATGAGGACGGAACGATTGAAGCTTCATTCCTTAAAATGAATCCCTCAATAACAAAATTCGAGGTTCGATCGAGGCATATAAACAGCAAGTGGTATAGTGTTTATGTCGACTTCATTTCCAACCGCAATAGCATAGATGGCATAAAACGCTATTGCTGTAGTTGTCCCAACGGAAAGAGGACTGTTGGCTGTTGCTCACACTCTGCAAGTGTGATATATTACTTGACTCATGCAAGATATCTATCACGCATTATCCGTCCAGCAGCAATTTTATCAAAAATATTTGAGTCCAACGGAGCAAATGTTGTCATAAATGAAAATAGTGAAGATGATGAGTAAGTAAAATAAGTGCGAACTTTTTTTTAAATTTTTCTTGAGGAAGCGTATCATCGATTTTTTTGAAACTTTCAGGTAATAAGCGTCGAGGTTCAAAGAAGATACTGTAAAAGTTTTAAGGTGGCGCTATAACGGGAACTACCAAAACCTACTCATTATATTTTTCAATTAATTATACACAAAAAAGTTTTCAGTGTAAGTAATTAAGTTTTTCATTTTCTATAACCTTGTTCAATTCTCTGTCGGTGGGATTTTATTTCATGTCGCTAGCTACTCTGGGGCCCGAGATATTGGCATTTAAAAAAAACCTTGTCAAAAACCGATTTTTAGCGATATCTTAAGGACATTGCACAAAAAAAATTTAAAAATTAGACAGATCAGTTTTATTTAAAGTAACCTATTCAATTAAAAAGGAAATTTCAAAATTCCCGTCATTGGGCCGACCCACCCCTTCCCTTATCGGGCCAGACCCTTAAAAAAAAAAAAAAAAAAAAAATTTTTTCAACAAAATAAAAAAAAATAAAATATTATTTTTTACAACAACTTTACTTTTCTTTCTTCTCATTCCTATAAAAATAAAAAAAAATCACGTAAATGTAAAAATAGTTGTTAAAACGCGTTTGGTTATTTAAGTTTAATTTTTTTTTTAATTTTTAAAAATAAAAATTTCGCATAATTTTTAGAAAAAGGTTTTTTATAATATTTATTCTTAATTTTTCTCAAAAAATTATGAATAAAAATGATAAAAATTTTAATGCTTAACAATTAAAAAAAAAAATTGAAAGTAATATTTTTCTTTTAAAATTAAAAATAGTGAGTATTTCGTAGTTTTAAAAAATATTTAATTTTTATTTTGCAGTCCCCTGTTGAAACCGATTGTTCAAATCCAAGTGGATTCAATTCTCAAAAGGAGACGACCTAATCAAGTAACCTCAGACATTCCTCTTACTTTTCATATAAAGCTGTGAACTTTAAACTAGAAAAACCAACGTTTACACGAAACCCAAAGCGGAATTCGGAACAGGGCCGCATGTCTCATGTGTCGAACAGTGTGAAGGAAACCTTAGGCGACACATGAGACATGACGACAAAACGAGAGCGTAATTTAAAGTCGGTTCTGCCCGACTTCGATATACCCGGTACTCAGGCGAATTAATCTTGTATAGCCTTCTCTTATGTTGGTTAACAGATTATTAACATAAATGTGAACATTTCAACACTAGGTACGCCAAAAGTATGCAAAGTATTTTTTAAACTTTTATAGCTCCGCCATTTATTATCCTATATGAAAACTAAAAATAGATTAGCTTATTGTTGTGTTAGGATATTATTTTTTAACGGATATAATATTCTTGGTGGTGAACGTTTCAACAATATTTAAGCTACAGAACTCAATTTGCTAAAGCTCGGCCGAACAAATAAATGCAACAGCTAATTTATCTTAAAACTTTTCTACAGCTAAAGGCATTAACTATTGCATCTGGATGATCACTATAATTTTTTAAATTGGGCCCCAGATTTTGTCCGCCCATTTCTTCTGCTTAAAAACCTTCCGGGCAAGCGTCCAGCCAATCCCCCATAGTTTCACCGAGATTAAGAATTTTGCAAATATTGCGGTTTCTTGACCATTTTCCACCTCCATGTCCACCTACAGGTCCACCTCCATGGACACCTCCATGGCCACCTCCATGGCCACCTACATGGACACCTCCATGGCCACCTCCAGGGCCACCTCCATGGACACCTCCATGGACACCTCCATGGACACCTCCATGGACACCTCCATGGCCACCTCCATAGCCACCACCAAGGCCACCTTCATGGCCCCCTCTATGGCCACCTCCACGGCCACCTCCATGGCTACCTCCATAGCCACCTCAATGGCCACTTTCAGGTCCACGTCCCCTTCCACGTCCAGGTCTAGTGCCATCTCCAGGTCGAGGTCCAGGTCCCGCACACAGCCAGTACAATGAAAACGGCAGCCCGAGTTACTGTTATTTCGTTATATCTTATACTATCCTTACAAAACCAAGTTTAAAGCCGATCATATGAAAATAGGTTCTTGTCTGCTGATTTTTCCAACCTAAGGTCAAATTTTCCAACTTCAGAAAATAGCTTTACAAATTATTTCACTTTCTATCCTTACAAACCGAATTTCAAGTCAACCGGATGAAAAGAACGATTTTACATATCGGACAAATTTTTCGAAATCGGGAAAAACGTGTCCAATTATTTATCTTACTTTGCTTACAAACCGAAATTCAAGTCAATCGGACGACAAATAAAATTCTCACCATACAGACTTTTCCTGACGCTTTTCCGGGAATTTTCCAATTTCCATCATCGAAAAATCACATTTCAATTCATTTCACTTACTATCCTTACAAACAGAATTTCAAATCAATCCGATGAATAATAGATTTTGGCATATCGAATTTCCCGGGTATTTTCCTTGCATTTAATTGACACATTCAACATTTCAATTTATTTCATTTACAGTCTTTAAAACCCGAATTTCAAGTCAATCGGATGAAAAATGAAATGTTCCCCATACAAACTTTTCCGACGCTTTTCCGGGAATTTTCCGACCCTAAGGTCAAATTTTCCAACATCGGAAAATGGCATCTCAATTTATTTCACTTACTATCCTTACAAACCGAATTTCAAGTCAATCGGATGAAAAATAGATTTTTGCATATCGAATTTTCCGAGAATTTTCCTTGTAGGCGGATTTTCCGAAATCGGGAAAACACGTGTCCAATTATTTTGCTTACTATGCTTACAAACCGAATTTCAAGTCAATCGGATGAAACATAAAAATTTTACCATACAAACTTTTCCGTCGCTTTTCGGGAAATTTCCCGACCCTACGGTCAAATTTTCCAGCATCGGAAAATCACATTTCAATTTTATTCACTTACTGTCCTTACAAACCAAATTTCAAGTCAATCGGATGAAAAATAAATTTACCCATTCAAACTTTCCGGACGCTTTTCCGGGAATTTCCCGACCCTACGGTCGAATTTTCCAGCATCGGGAAATCACATTTCAATTTATTTTACTTACTGTCCTTACAAACCGAATTTCAAGTCAATCGGATGGAAAATAGATTTTTGAATATCGAATTTTCCGAGAATTTTCCTTGTGGGCGGATTTTCCGAAATCGGGAAAACACGTGTCCAATTATTTTGCAAACTATGCTTACAAACCGAATTTCAAGTCAATCGGATGAAAAATAAAATTTTCCCCATACAAACTTTCCCGACGCTTTTCCGGGTGGAATTTTCCAAAACCCCGTCTTAGCACGCACTTTCACCACATATGGAAACTCCTGTCCAAATTTCAGCCCCTAGCTCTTACCGTTTAGGCTGGTGAGGCAGCAGTAAGGTGAACAGTTTTATATATATAGATTTGAAAGATTGTAGATATTGTGCACAAACACTACACTACAAAATATGCACGACTTTAGTATACCCTTTTTACTCTACAAGTAACGGGTATGAAAATGATCGTTTTGAATATGCCAAATGAGATTCCATTTACACTGAATGCCATGTCATAAAATGTTGCGAAATGGGTACAATGAACAAAGTTCAATGGCAAATTAAATTCTTTGATAAAAAAAAAGCGCATTCTTAGTTTGAATCAATTCGGCAAGATATAGTCTGGAGTTCAGGGCCAGATGCTAGAGCCAATTGTGTGCGTTGCCGTTGGTAGTTCAGCTGTTGAAGACGACGAGGATGAGCCAAGCACTTTTGCTGGTGGACAATCTGAACTTAACTCGACCTGAAGAAGGTGTGTTCGCCAAATTAAATGGCGAGCTTAGACGCATTTCCAGAAAGCTTAAGAACTTTGTTAGAAGGCGAGCAATAACATTTGACTTGCATTTCCTTGGTTTCACCCAATATCACCGGCTGAAATACTTGCGGTAGGGCTAAGATACTTAGCTTCCGGGTAAAGAATAACTAGATCTCATCTGGGCTCAGGATATCAGCTGCAATTTCAAAGATTTTTCAGATAATCATAAATCGAACGCTTTGCAACAGCAAGCTTTTATAGAAGTAATATGAACCGAACTAACCCATTGATACATTCATGCTTCAAATGAATTTACACCAAAAGTATCATTCGACATTTTCTCATTTTTCGAATATATCCATTGATTAGCTATTTACATTGAAAACATGACAACATGAAGTCCTATTAGATTATCATGACATCAAGTTTCGAACAGTGTGAAGGCAGCCTAATCATTTTTAAAAGCATGCTTAGAATACTTTCGTTAAGTTTTAAGAGCTATCCCACTTCGTTTAGTATCCCTCGCACCAGTCTTCCCTTTCGTATATTACTCATACGCCCTAGTAGACGAGTGCCTAGAATTGTTTACTACCAAAGTTTTTGTTATTGCTATTGTTGTCCTGACTTTGTCTGCTCTTCTTCTTCTTGTCAAGTTTTGACTCATTATATTGGTTAAATTAAAAGCTATTTTGTTTGCTTTGTGGCTAACCAAGTTGTTAATATGCACAATCATTGTCTCGAGGCAAAAGGAGCCACAGACAAATGCGAATACTTTAAGGTCCACATTTAGCTTGGAAATATGGAAAACACATTAAAACTAATTGCACATTGTTGATGCACTTCGGATCCATTTAATTTTGTAATCCACTGACCAATAATGTTAATTGGATTTACATGCTAAATTTTATACTCATAAATTAGTTTTGCATAATAAAACTGTATAGAAGTCGTGTTCAATTAGTCAACTTAATATGTTTTGTCGGAAATCAACTAAGATTTTATTGATATTCCAGCCAATGGCAAAATCAAAGTTAATATAAAAGTTATAGCACAAACATTGCCTCAAGCTTGCTAAATTCTGAGCACGACGCTTTCTCTCAACTCTCAGTTACAAAACTTGTGGACCAACAAATTTTTAATGAAAGTACTTTGTCCCTCTCTCTTTTCCTCTTTGGTTAGTTATCCTTGCCTTTTGGTTTATAGTTTGACAAAAAGTTATGTTTGTGAGTCTGTCAGCAGGTTTATGTTGTTTAGGGAATTGTTGGGTGGCCGATTGCTGCTTGCCTAATAAAAAAGAAAATTTTAATGAAATAAACTTAGTAATACCTCAGGGAAAGAAGTATTTGTGCATAGATGTTTTTTTAAAAAAATTCATTTGTTATATTTACGTTGCACAATGAGTTTATAGTTCTTTTTAGTTAATAGTACTTTTGAATAAAATACAAAAATCCAACAACAAATCAATTTATTTATGCTTTTAAATATATTGAGTTAAGTAAAATCAATTCATATGAAATAAGTATTGTCTGCTATTCGGGGGTGACACAGAAATCTCTAGTGATTTTCGTATAAACGTTTGCATATCAAGCAATTCTTTTTGGGATTAAGTTCAGTTGCAAACTTGAACCAAACCGATTTCCAGATCATATTAAGTACGAATTTCGAGCAAAAGTCAATCTCGGTAATTTTTGGAGCAATCTTTTTTCGGAATAAGTGTAGTTTGAATACCGAGCTCAATTTAATCTCGACCAAACTTGCACCAAGCAGATTTCTAGATCAAATTAAGTACGAATTTCGAGCTTAAGTCAACATTGGGCCTTCTTGTTTTGATCCTACTAAGGGATCAAGTCGAGTCCGGATAACAAGCTTAGATCAATCCCATGTGGGATAAAGTCGGGATCAATATAGAGTTTCGGGATTGAAAAATCCGAGATCAAATCAATCCAGTTCGTGCTTGGAATGAGAAAATCCGGGACTGAACGACTTCTGACATCGTTTGGGATTGATTTAACCCGGAATATCTCGAATTTTTTTCTGTGTAGATGAAACAGTCTGTATAAAGAATCTTCACCTGATTGTGTCCATATGTTCATATCATGTTGCTAATTTCTGAGTATTATTGAATTCTAATCACCCCAGACCTTGAGACGGCTAAACAAGCACACCAACTGCAATAAAAAAAGGTAGAATCACTCAAACAATTTTGAAAATCATGCTTATATTTAGCAGTCTACACCGGCCAATATTCTGAAATTTGCATACAGATCGGATAATAAATGGCACATAAATGTTAATTCTCTCTTAATTAACATAAGGGAAGGCTATTAAATATTAATTCCCCTGAGTAACGGGTATATCGAAGTCGGGCAGGACCGTTTTTTAATGTTTTTAAACTTTAAAACATGACAGCATTATTTTTTTGTGTAATTTGAATAATTTAATCCATAAAAATGTCTCCGTTTGATTAAAATTTAATTATTTAATGTATGATGCATCACAACATCGTTTACGTGCAAGTTGGCAGACAACATATTTACCAAATGTACCATGTGTAACAAGTAGTCGGTCACTAAACCCCTTCATTACATTCATGTTCAACATGTTCAACTATTTCCAACTTTGCCCTTGGAACGACGAAAATTTGCCCATAGCCCGCCTGGTAAGAGAATATCGAGTTTCTTTTGACGCTTTGCCTGTTTCAATACATATATCTCTTAAGCCCTTTTGCCCAACCAATAAACCAACACTTAACCACAATTACCCTACCATTTTTGCAGACCATACAATGTTTTTTATACCCCAATCTGTGCTTCTTTTCCTTTACCACTCCTTGCCCTGCTTACCTATGTGAGTTTGGATGTCGACACAAAATCATGTGCACTGCAATCAGTCTTCATTTACACTTTGCACCTGCGGCGCTTGTTTTGCTGCTAGCCCAGGCATTTTGCTCTCTCTGTCTCACTCCTATTTGCTTCTCTGTTTTGGGTCGGCTCTGAGCAACATGAATGGCAGATGAGGAAAGGGGATTTGGCTCAACTGGGGCCAACAACTTTGAACTGCAAGCAAGCCGAGTCGACTTTTTTCCCTGGTTTTCGAGAGTGTGAGCTACGCAGTAGAAACCAACAAAACAAAATCGAGCTTCCTTTCCTCACAATTTTTGGCAAATACTTTTTGAACAAACTTTATACATATGTAGTAGGTACCTCTATATACAATTGTAATGTTTATATCAATAAAATTTATATATTAAACCTTAAAGTTCGAGTAAAAGCGTTTATATTTTGATTTGTATAAAGTTTATATCATACACCAATAATATATTTGATTGCTTCAAGTGTTCCCAGTAATATAGAAAATATTTGTGATATGTCTGATAGTTTTTTGTGTTTCAGGTTAATTTGAGGAGTATTTGGTCATGTTATTTTAGATAATTTTGCTCTATTTCCAGTTTAATTAAGTTGTTAACGGTTTTTTTGTAAGTTTGACCTTTTATTCTGAAAAATTTGTTACAATTTCATTATTCAAAATATTGTCCATTGCTGGCCACTTTTTTCCTATCTTTCTGGCAACCATCGCGAAAATACGCTTGTCTTTTAATGCGATCTACGAATCTACACAGTCTTGGAGTTTTTTAAAAGAGTGAACCTGTTAATTCTCAAGGGCATACGTCTTCGACGAATATAAATAGAATTCGGATAGGCATTGTCTGGGTTCAAGATTTGAGCATTGTAGCAGCTCATAGGACACCACTCCAAATTGGTCCCACCAAATACAAGCATGACCTTGCCATCGTGAATATTCGGCTTTGGAGACGATCTTGACGTACGGCTGTAGCATGCAACGTGCAACAAAATGTTGCAGGCACTCGAGCGGATGGAAGTGTGGCAGCCTTGAGGGGGCACGCGCTTGTTCCGGCTATTTTAATCGGTAGTGGGATGGGTTCCTCAATTGGTCCAAGTAGCCACTTGCTCGCCTAAATATGCTTAATTTTATAAAAAAATTCGCGTGCGTAATCTCATTGGAATCGATCGATCTGTTGGGGGAAATTAGTAAAGTAGAGTATAAAAGACGGAAAACAACCTAGAAACATTTAATACTAGTCCGATGGTCTGAACTGCCATCAGCCGGAGTTGCTGTCATGTGTGCTGTGCAGTTGTTGTCACAGCCAATGCCCACCCTACCATGATCACCTATTTGCCAAGGTCAAGCTATGACCGGTGATCCCTATTGACAGACGATATCAAACTTTCATTCTTTCCCTTAAACGCTGCATGGTTCCCAACTACAAAGGTTCTTTAGTAATTCATTATTTATTTATAATATTCATTTAAAATATTTACTTTAGCTCCTAACATAACTACTAAATTTCTAATATCGATTATGTTTATATAAAGGTATTCATAATCCACAATTTATTCTCCTCAAGAAAGAATAAAAATTATTAACAAAAAAGGAAGAGTAGCTGAAAAGTTAACCTGATAATTAATTTTGATATAAAATAATAAACGAAAAATGTAGATATAGCATGAATATAACAAATAGTAGATATAGTTAAATAAGAGGTATACAAAAAGTAAATAGGTTTTAATATAGTAGTAAGTTGGTTATCAAAAAAAAATGGGCAGGTAAATCAAAAATTTTGCAAATGAGGACATTGTTTCTTTTTTTTCAGTGTATATTGAGAATTTTAAATTTTAGTTTTTAATCATTAAATCTTCAGGCAAGGGTTGGAAATTCCTCATATCGAGTCTCCACTGTAGCCTTTAAAAAAAGCAACATTGTCAGCAAGCAAACGCATTTCTTTGTTTTGTTTTGGTTTATGTTCTTGTTCACTGGCAAAACATCACTTGTCGATAAGCGGTTGTTTTAAATTTAGGCAATGCGTTTGCTTACTATGAGTCGGGCGCTCGATCGGCCGATGCAACGAGAATGACCAAATCAAAACAAATGTGAAAGGGCCATAAAAGCCTTATCGCACTTACCGCAATCCAGGTCCCGCGCAGAAAGTACTTTCGGTCGGAGCTGGAAGGGAGTTTATAGGTAACCTAGGCAAATTTTTTATGACTTTGACTGGCTATTTAATTGAGAGCCATGATTAGTGATTTTGGGGAGGATGATCCAGTTCATTGTTTGGATTTGGATAACAAATTTCTGCTTGCACTTTGCTGAATGACGTGTTGTTGCACATTAATGCAAAAAGAATTATTGAATGGAGCACAAAACTATTTGATTTTCTTCATTCCTTTTGTTTTTGTTAACCACTTATTTTCTCTGAACACCTTTGCCTTATTCTTTCAAAAAAAACATTAGAGCAAAAAAAAATCTTAGCTGAGGCTACTTTTCGCTATCACTATCCGAGATCTTCACCACTCGGCGACACTGGGGACACTGATTGGCGTGTCGGCACTCATCTTATTACGAGGGCGTCTGCAAGTTGGGGGTCGATCTCCAGACGATCATCCACGAGCGACACTCTGCGAGTGGGGATAACTGAAGGTTGGCCGGAGCTTAGCCTTGCACACTCCAAGGTGGGTGGAACTTAAAGCGGCCACGGGAGCTTTTTCGTTCACCAACTGGGCGAGGGAGGAGGTTATGTGACACTAGGGGCCACTCCCTGCAGAACGGCGAGAGCCGAAAAAATGAGCGTCTGTTACACAAGAAAAGGTGTTCACATATATAATTACCCTTGTTTAATTGGGGCTTGGCACTTTAAGATGGGTGCGGTCTCCAAGATCCGTAGGAGAACAAATTTTCACGAATATTTTCTTAACCCCTTTTGGGGGGAATTTTTAATTTCAACTCCAATTAATAATTGATTCTCACCAACGGGCTGACTATTATAGCCACTACACGTCAATCGAGACCACTCCAAATGTCTTTTAAACTTTTTAAAATTTTTATTTTAATTTTTTGGAGCTTCGATGCACACGTTGTTTTCTGGATGCTGGCGAAAATTTAATAGGCGGAAGTTCAGCTTGGCCAAAGCCACATTGCTGCGCCTCGGAAATACCAGAGTGACCTTTGGCTTACAGCCGTCATTTGTCATTCAACTATCGAGTGCTTTTTGGAACAACTCTGATCGTAGCCTTATCGAAATATTTTATATTTTACTAGCAAATATCCCGGCTTGCTTCGCTGCACCGCCGTCAGTTAAGCTATTTTAACCAATAAGAGTATCAGTTTTTCTTTTCCGACTTGGGGGTGGATTTCACAAATCGGAAAATATTTGACCGTATCTTACATACATCGGCTGAAAGCAGAGATTAACTCTTATGCCCCTTCCGCGGTTAAAAATAAAGTCTCTCCTGACATTTCCGATCTTGGTGGTGAACTTTTCAAATTTAAAGCTTACAAACACAATTTGATAAAGATCGGCCAACAAATAACATTTTCTACCAATTCTCCAACCATTCTTCAAAGTTGCATTGCATCCGGATGAACGCTATAACTTTTCAAATTTCGCAGATTGTGCACCATTTTCCGCCCATTTCTTCTGCTTAAAAACCTTCCGGGCGGTCTAGCCGATCCCCAAAGTTTCACTGAGATTAAGAATTTTGCAAATATTGCGGTTTTTGGACCATTTTCCACCTCCATGTCCACCTACAGATCCACCTCCGTGGACAGCTCCATGGCCACCTCCATGGCCACCTCCATGGCCACCTCCATGGCCACCTCCATGGCCACCTCCATGGCCACCTCCATGGCCACCTCCATAGCCACCACCATGGCCACCTCCATGGCCACCTCCATGGCCACCTCCACGGCCACCTCCATGGCCACCTCCATGGCCACCTCAATGGCCACTTCCACGTCCAGGTCCAGTGCCATCTCCAGGTCGAGGTCCAGGTCCCGCACACAGCCAGTACAATAAAAAACGGCAGCCCGAGTTACTGTTATTTCGTTATTTCTTATACCATCCCTACAAACCAAGTTTACAGCCAATCGTATGAAAATAGGGTTTTGTCTGCTGAGTTCTCCGACCCTAAGGTCAAATTTTTCAACTTCAGAAAATAACATTACAAATTATATCACTTACTATCCTTACAAACCGAATTTCAAGTCAATCGGATGAAAAAAAGATTTTGCATATCGAATTTCCCGGGAATTTTCCTTGCGCGCAGATTTTTCGAAATCGGGAAAATACGTATCCAACTATTTATCATACTTTGCTTACAAACCGAAATTCAAGTCAATCGGACGACAAATATAATTCTCACCATACAGGCTTTTCCGACGCTTTTCCGGGGATTTTTCCAATTTCCCATCATCGAAAAATCACATTTCAATTCATTTCACTTACTATCCTTACAAACAGAATTTCAAATCAATCCGATGAATAATAGATTTTGGCATATCGAATTTCCCGGGTATTTTCCTTGCGGGCAGATTTTCCGAAATCGGAAAAAACGTGTCCAATTATTTCGTATGCTTCGCTTACAAACCCAGTTTCAAGTCAATAGGATGAAAAAAAAAATTTTCCCAATGCAAACTTTTCCGACGCTTTTCCTGGAATTTTCCGACCCTACGGTCGAATTTTCCAGCATCGGAAAATCACATTTCAATTTGTTTCATTTACAGTCCTTACAACCCGAATTTCAAGTCAATTGGATGAAAAATAAAATTTTTCCCATTCAATCTTTCTCGACGCTTTTCCGGGAATTTTCCGATCCTACGGTTGAATTTTCCAACATCGGAAAATCGCATATCAATTTCTTTCACTTACTGTCCTCACAAATCCGAATTTCAAGTCAATCGGATGAAAAATAGATTTTTGCATATCGAATTTCCCGAGAATTTTCCTTGTGGGCGGATTTTCCGAAATCGGGAAAACACGTGTCCAATTATTTTGCATACTATGCTTACAAACCGAATTTCAAGTCAATCGGATGAAAAATAAAATTTTCCCCATACAAACTTTCCGACGCTTTTCCGGCTTTTCCGGGTGGAATTTTCCAAAACCCCGTCTTAGCACGCACTTTCACCACATAAGGAAACTCCTGTCCAAATTTCAGCCCTCTAGCTCTTACCGTTTAGGCTGTGCGACGGTCACCAGTCAGTCAGGTTGAACAGTTTTATATATATAGACTAGCAAATTTTCCCGGCTTGCTTCGCTGCGCCGCCGTCAGTTAAGCTATTTTAATCGATAAGAGTATCAGTTTTTCTTTTTCTTTAACTCTCACCTAGCGCCTTCCGCGGTTAAAAATAAAGTCTCTCCTGACATTTCCGATCTTGGTGGTGAACTTTTCAAATTTAAAGCTTACAAACACAATTTGATAAAGATCGGCCAACAAACAACATTTTCCACCAATTCTCCAACCATTCCTCAAAGTTGCATTGCATCCGGATGAACGCTATAACTTTTCAAATTTCGCAGATTGTGCACCATTTTCCGCCCATTTCTTCTGCTTAAAAACCTTCCGGGCAAGCGTCTAGCCAATCCCCAAAGTTTCACCGAGATTAAGAATTTTGCAAATATTGCGGTTTTTTTGACCATTTTCCACCTCCATGGCCACCTCCATGGCCACCTCCATGCCCATGGCCACCTCCATGGCCACCTCCATGGCCACCTCCATGGCCACCTCCACGGCCACCTCCATGGTTACCTCCATGGCCACCTCAATGGCCACTTTCAGGTCCACGTCCACTTCCACGTCCAGGTCCAGTGCCATCTCCAGGTCGAGGTCCAGGTCCCGCACACAGCCAGTGCAATGAAAAACGGCAGCCCGAGTTACTGTTATTTCGTTATTTCTTATACTATCCTTACAAACCAAGTTTAAAGCCAATCGTAAGGTCAAATTTTCCAACTTCAGAATTACAAATAATATCACTTACTATCCTTACAAACCGAATTTCAAGCCAATCGGATGAAAAAAAAATTTTGCATATCGAATTTCCCGGGAATTTTCCTCTCGCGCAGATTTTTCGAAATCGGGAAAATACGTGTCCAATTATTTATCATACTTTGCTTACAAACCGAAGTTTAAGTCAATCGGATGACAAACAAAATTCTCACCATACAGACTTTTCCGACGCTTTTCCGGGGAATTTTCCAATTTCCCATCATCGAAAAATCACATTTCAATTCATTTCAAATACTATCCTTACAAACAGAATTTCAAATCAATCCGATGAATAATAGATTTTGGCATATCGAATTTCCCGGTTGTTTTCCTTGCGGGCAGATTTTCCGAAATCGGGAAAAAACGTGTCCAATTATTTCGTATGCTTCGCTACAAACCGAGTTTCAAGACAATAGGATGAAAAAAAATTTTCCCTACAAATTTTCCGACGCTTTTCCTGGAATTTCCCGACCCTACGGTCGAATTTTCCAGCATCGGAAAATATCATTTCAATTTCTTTCACTTACTGTCCTTACAAACCGAATTTCAAGTCAATCGGATGAAAGTTAGATTTTTGCATATCGAATTTCCCGAGAATTTTCCTTGTGGACGGATTTTCCGAAATCGAAACACGTCCAATTATTTTGCATACTATGCTTACAAACCGAATTTCAAGTCAATCGGATGAAAAATGAAATTTTCCCCAAACAAACTTTTCCGACGCTTATCCGGGAATTTCCCGACCCTACGGTCAAATTTTCCAGCATCGGAAAATCTCATTTCAATTTTATTCACTTACTGTCCTTACAAACCGAATTTCAAGTCAATCGGATGAAAAATAAAAATTTAAACTTTCCGACGCTTTTCCGGGAATTTCACGACCCTACGGTCGAATTTTCCAGCATCGGAAAAATCACATTTCAATTTCTTTCACTTACTTTCCTTACAAACCGAATTTCAAGTCAATCGGATGAAAAATAGATTTGTGCATATCGAATTTTCCGAGAATTTTCCTTGTGGGCGGATTTTCCGAAATCGGGAAAACACATGTCCAATTATTTTGCATACTATGCTTACAAACCGAATTTCAAGTCAATCGGATGAAAAATGAAATTTTCCCCAAACAAACTTTTCCGACGCTTTTCCGGGAATTTCCCGACCCTACGGTCGAATTTTCCAGCATCGGAAAATCACATTTCAATTTATTTTACTTACTGTCCTTACAAACCGAATTTCAAGTCAATCGGATGAAAAATAGATTTTTGAATATCGAATTTTCCGAGAATTTTCCTTGTGGGCGGATTTTCCGAAATCGGGAAAACACGTGTCCAATTATTTTGCTTACTATGCTTACAAACCGAATTTCAAGTCAATCGGATGAAAAATAAAATTTTGACCCATACAAACTTTTCCGACGCTTTTCCGGCTTTTCCGGGTGGAATTTTCCAAAACCCCGTCTTAGCACGCACTTTCACCACATAAGGAAACTCCTGTCCAAATTTCAGCCCTCTAGCTCTTACCGTTTAGGCTGTGCGACGGTCACCAGTCAGTCAGGTTGAACAGTTTTATATATATAGACTAGCAAATATCCCTGCTTGCTTCGCTGCGCCGCCGTCAGTTAAGCTATTTTAATCGATAAGAGTATCAGTTTTTCTTTTTCTTTAACTCTTATGCACCTTTCGCGGTTAAAAATAAAGTCTCTCCTGACATTTCCGATCTTGGTGGTGAACTTTTCAAATTTAAAGCTTACAAACACAATTTGATAAAGATCGGCCAACAAACAACATTTTCCACCAATTCTCCAACCATTCCTCAAAGTTGCATTGCATCCGGATGAACGCTATAACTTTTCAAATTTCGCAGATTGTGCACCATTTTCCGCCCATTTCTTCTGCTTAAAAACCTTCCGGGCAAGCGTCTAGCCAATCCCCAAAGTTTCACCGAGATTAAGAATTTTGCAAATATTGCGGTTTTTGGACCATTTTCCACCTCCATGGCCACCTCCATGGCCACCTCCATGGCCACCTCCATGGCCACCTCCATGGCCACCTCCATGGCCACCTCCATGGTCACCTCCATGGACACCTCCATGGCCACCTCCACGGCCACCTCCATGGTTACCTCCATGGCCACCTCAATGGCCACTTTCAGGTCCACGTCCACTTCCACGTCCAGGTCCAGTGCCATCTCCAGGTCGAGGTCCAGGTCCCGCACACAGCCAGTGCAATGAAAAACGGCAGCCCGAGTTACTGTTATTTCGTTATTTCTTATACTATCCTTACAAACCAAGTTTAAAGCCAATCGTAAGGTCAAATTTTCCAACTTCAGAATTACAAATAATATCACTTACTATCCTTACAAACCGAATTTCAAGCCAATCGGATGAAAAAAAAATTTTGCATATCGAATTTCCCGGGAATTTTCCTCTCGCGCAGATTTTTCGAAATCGGGAAAATACGTGTCCAATTATTTATCATACTTTGCTTACAAACCGAAGTTTAAGTCAATCGGATGACAAACAAAATTCTCACCATACAGACTTTTCCGACGCTTTTCCGGGGAATTTTCCAATTTCCCATCATCGAAAAATCACATTTCAATTCATTTCAAATACTATCCTTACAAACAGAATTTCAAATCAATCCGATGAATAATAGATTTTGGCATATCGAATTTCCCGGTTGTTTTCCTTGCGGGCAGATTTTCCGAAATCGGGAAAAAACGTGTCCAATTATTTCGTATGCTTCGCTTACAAACCTAGTTTCAAGACAATAGGATGAAAAAAAAAATTTTCCCATACTAAATTTTCCGACGCTTTTCCTGGAATTTCCCGACCCTACGGTCGAATTTTCCAGCATCGGAAAATATCATTTCAATTTCTTTCACTTACTGTCCTTACAAACCGAATTTCAAGTCAATCGGATGAAAGTTAGATTTTTGCATATCGAATTTCCCGAGAATTTTCCTTGTGGACGGATTTTCCGAAATCGGGAAAACACGTGTCCAATTATTTTGCATACTATGCTTACAAACCGAATTTCAAGTCAATCGGATGAAAAATGAAATTTTCCCCAAACAAACTTTTCCGACGCTTATCCGGGAATTTCCCGACCCTACGGTCAAATTTTCCAGCATCGGAAAATATCATTTCAATTTTATTCACTTACTGTCCTTACAAACCGAATTTCAAGTCAATCGGATGAAAAATAAAAATTTATCCTTACAAACTTTTCCGACGCTTTTCCGGGAATTTCACGACCCTACGGTCGAATTTTCCAGCATCGAAAAATCACATTTCAATTTCTTTCACTTACTTTCCTTACAAACCGAATTTCAAGTCAATCGGATGAAAAATAGATTTGTGCATATCGAATTTTCCGAGAATTTTCCTTGTGGGCGGATTTTCCGAAATCGGGAAAACACATGTCCAATTATTTTGCATACTATGCTTACAAACCGAGTTTCAAGTCAATCGGATGACAAATGAAATTTTCCCCATACAAACTTTTCCGACGCTTTTCCGGGAATTTCCCGACCCTACGGTCAAATTTTCCAGCATCGGAAAATCACATTTCAATTTATTTTACTTACTGTCCTTACAAACCGAATTTCAAGTCAATCGGATGAAAAATAGATTTTTGCATATCGAATTTTCCGAGAATTTTCCTTGTGGGCGGATTTTCCGAAATCGGGAAAACACGTGTCCAATTATTTTGCTTACTATGCTTACAAACCGAATTTCAAGTCAATCGGATGAAAAATAAAATTTTCCCCATACAAACTTTCCCGACGCTTTTCCGGCTTTTCCGGGTGGAATTTTCCAAAACCCCGTCTTAGCACGCACTTTCACCACATAAGGAAACTCCTGTCCAAATTTCAGCCCTCTAGCTCTTACCGTTTAGGCTGTGCGACGGTCACCAGTCAGTCAGGTTGAACAGTTTTATATATATAGACTAGCGTATCACCCGGCGCGCTTCGCCGCTGTCAAGCCAGTATTTCAAAAAAAGATAGTATATGTTATCATTTAATCATTATTTATTATCTTTCTATTATATATTATCATTTTCTTATCATTATCATTAATTATCATTATCATTATCATTATCATTATCATTATCATTATCATTATCATTATCATTATCATTATCATTATCATTATCATTATCATTATCATTATCATTATCATTATCATTATCATTATCATTATCATTATCATTATCATTATCATTATCATTATCATTATCATTATCATTATCATTATCATTATCATTATCATTATCATTATCATTATCATTATCATTATCATTATCATTATCATTATCATTATCATTATCATTATCATTATCATTATCATTATCATTATCATTATCATTATCATTATCATTATCATTATCATTATCATTATCATTATCATTATCATTATCATTATCATTATCATTATCATTATCATTATCATTATCATTATCATTATCATTATCATTATCATTATCATTATCATTATCATTATCATTATCATTATCATTATCATTATCGTTATCATTATCATTATCATTATCATTATCATTATCATTATCATTATCATTATCATTATCATTATCATTATCATTATCATTATCATTATCATTATCATTATCATTATCATTATCATTATCATTATCATTATCATTATCATTATCATTATCATTATCATTATCATTATCATTATCATTATCATTATCATTATCATTATCATTATCGTTATCATTATCATTATCATTATCATTATCATTATCATTATCATTATCATTATCATTATCATTATCATTATCATTATCATTATCATTATCATTATCATTATCATTATCATTATCATTATCATTATCATTATCATTATCATTATCATTATCATTATCATTATCATTATCATTATCATTATCATTATCATTATCATTATCATTATCATTATCATTATCATTATCATTATCATTATCATTATCATTATCATTATCATTATCATTATCATTATCATTATCATTATCATTATCATTATCATTATCATTATCATTATCATTATCATTATCATTATCGTTATCATTATCATTATCATTATCATTATCATTATCATTATCATTATCATTATCATTATCATTATCATTATCATTATCATTATCGTTATCATTATCATTATCATTATCATTATCATTATCATTATCATTATCATTATCATTATCATTATCATTATCATTATCATTATCATTATCGTTATCATTATCATTATCATTATCATTATCGTTATCATTATCATTATCATTATCATTATCATTATCATTATCATTATCATTATCATTATCATTATCATTATCATTATCGTTATCATTATCATTATCATTATCATTATCGTTATCATTATCATTATCATTATCATTATCATTATCATTATCATTATCATTATCGTTATCATTATCATTATCATTATCATTATCATTATCATTATCATTATCATTATCATTATCATTATCATTATCATTATCGTTATCATTATCATTATCATTATCATTATCATTATCATTATCATTATCATTATCGTTATTATCATTATCGTTATCTTATCATTATCATTATCATTATCGTTATCGTTATCGTTATCGTTATCGTTATCGTTATCGTTATCGTTATCGTTATCGTTATCGTTATCGTTATCATTATCGTTATCGTTATCGTTATCATCGTTATCGTTATCGTTATCGATTATCATTATCGTTATCATTATCATCGTTATCGTTATCGTTATCGTTATCGTTATCGTTATCGTTATCGTTATCGTTATCGTTATCGTTATCTTCATCGCTATCGATACCGTTATCGTTATCTATAGCGTTATCTATAGCGTTATCGTAATCGTTATCGTTATAGTTATCGTCATCGCTATCGTTATCGTAATTGTGTCCAACTATTTCGCATATTTTGCTTATAAACCGAGCTTCAAGTCAACCGAAAAAAAAAATTTCTCCCATACAAACTTTTCTGTCGCTTTTCCGGGAGTTTTCCGACCCTAGTGCCAAATCTCCAACATTGGAAAATGACAGCTCAATTTATTTCACTTACTATCCTTACAAACCGAATTTCAAGTCAATCGGATGAAAAATAGAGATTTGCATATCGAATTTTCCGGGAATTTTCCTTGTGGGCGGATTTTCCGAAATCGGGAAAGCACGTGCCCAATTATTTTGCATACTTAGCTTATAAACCGACTTTCAAGTCAATCGGATCAAAAACAAATTTTCCCCATACAAACTTTTGTGACGCTTTTCCAGAAATTTTCCGACCCTACGGTCGATTTTTCCAACATCGAAAAATGGCATCTCAATTTATTTCACTTACTATCCTTACAAACCGAATTTCAAGTCAATCGGATGGAAAATAGATTTTTGCATATCGAATTTTCCAAGAATTTTCCTTGTGGGCGGATTTTCCGAAATCGGGAAAACACGTGTCCAATTATTTCGCATACTTTGCTTACAAACCGAGTTTCAACACAATCGGATGAAAAATAAATTTTCCCCAAAGAAACTTTTCGGACGCTTTTCCGGGAATTTTCCGACCCTAAGGTCAAATTTTCCAACATCGGAAAATGGCATCTCAATTTATTTCACTTACTATCCTTACAAACCGAATTTCAAGTCAATCGGATGGAAAATAGATTTTTGCATATCGAATTTTCCAAGAATTTTCCTTGTGGGCGGATTTTCCGAAATCGGGAAAACACGTGTCCAATTATTTCGCATACTTTGCTTACAAACCGAGTTTCAACACAATCGGATGAAAAATAAAATTTTCCCATAGAAACTTTCCGGACGCTTTTCCGGTTTTCACCCTAAGGTCAAATTTTCCAACATCGGAAAATGGCATCTCAATTTATTTCACTTACTATCCTTACAAACCGAATTTCAAGTCAATCGGATGAAAAATAGATTTTTGCATATCGAATTTTCCAAGAATTTTCCTTGTGGGCGGATTTTCCGAAATCGGGAAAACACGTGTCCAATTATTTTGCATACTTTGCTTACAAACCGAGTTTCAACACAATCGGATGAAAAAATAAATTTTCCCCATAGAAACTTTTCGGACGCTTTTCCGGGAATTTTCCGACCCTAAGGTCAAATTTTCCAACATCGGAAAATGGCATCTCAATTTATTTCACTTACTATCCTTACAAACCGAATTTCAAGTCAATCGGATGAAAAATAGATTTTTGCATACCGAATTTTCCGAGAATTTTCCTTGTGGGCGGATTTTCCGAAATCGGGAAAACACGTGCTCCAATTATTTCGCATACTATGCTTACAAACCGAATTTTAAGTCAATCGGATGAAAAATAAAATTTTCCCCATACAAACTTTCCCGACGCTTTTCCGGGAATTTCCCGACCCCTACGGTCAAATTTTCCAGCATCGGAAAATCACATTTCAATTTTATTCACTTACTATCCTTACAAACCGAATTTCAAGTCAATCGGATGAAAATAAAAATTTACCCTTACAAACTTTTCCGACGCTTTCCAGAAATTTCCCGACCCTACAGTCCCGGAATTTTCCAACATCAAAAAATCACATTTCAATTTGTTTCCTTACTGTCCTTACAAACCGAATTTCAAGTCATTAATCGGATCAAAAATAGATTTTTGCATATCGAATTTTCCGGAATTTTCCTTGTGTGCAGATTTTCCGAAATCGGGAAAACGCGTCCAATTATTTCGCATACTTTGCTTACAAACCGAGTTTCAACACAATCGGATGAAAAATAAATTTTCCCCATAGAAACTTTTCGGACGCTTTTCCGGGTATTTTTCCGACCCTAAGGTCCGATTTTTCCAACATCGGAAAATGGCATCTCAATTTATTTCACTTACTATCCTTACAAACCGCGAATTTCACGTCATATCGGATGACAAATATATTTTTGCATATCAATTTAACAATTTCCTTGTGGGGAATCATTTTTCCGAAATCGGGAAAACACGTGTCAATTATTTCGCATACTGTGCAAACCGAGTTTCAACACAATCGGATGAAAAATAAATTTTCCCATAGAAACTTTGCGGACGCTTTTTCCGGGAATTTTCCGACCTAAGGTCAAATTCTTCCAACATCGGAAAATGGCATCTCAATTTATTTCACTTACTATCCTTACAAACCGAATTTCAAGTCAATCGGATGAAAATAGATTCTTGATAATTTTCCGAGAATTTTCTTGTGGGCGGATTGAAATCGGGAAAAAGTGTCCATTATTTGGCATACTGACAAAGCGATCTTTCGTCAGATCGGTCCTGGGAATATGAATTTCCATCCTGTTCACGCTTTTCCCGTTCGGGAAATTTTCCATATAAAATAGTTTGTCCTGACTGACTGACTGACTGACTGACTGACTGACTGACTGACTGACTGATTGGCAATTTTCGCACAGCCTAAACGGTAAGAGCTAGAGGGCTGAAATTTGGACCGGAGTTTCCTTATGTGGTGAAAGTGCGTACTAAGACGGGGTTTTGGAAAATTCCACCCGGAAAAGCCGGAAAAGCGTCGGGAAAGTTTGTATGGGGAAAATTTTATTTTTCATCCGATTGACTTGAAATTCGGTTTGTAAGCATAGTATGCAAAATAATTGGACACGTGTTTTCCCGATTTCGGAAAATCCGCCCACAAGGAAAATTCTCGGAAAATTCGATATGCAAAAATCTATTTTTCATCCGATTGACTTGAAATTCGGTTTGTAAGGATAGTAAGTGAAATAAATTGAGATGCCATTTTCCGATGTTGGAAAATTTGACCTTAGGGTCGGAAAATTCCCGGAAAAGCGTCCGAAAAGTTTCTATGGGAAAATTTATCTTTCATCCGATTGTGTTGAAACTCGGTTTGTAAGCAAAGTATGCGAAATAATTGGACACGTGTTTTCCCGATTTCGGAAAATCCGCCCACAAGGAAAATTCTTGGAAAATTCGATATGCAAAAATCTATTTTCCATCCGATTGACTTGAAATTCGGTTTGTAAGGATAGTAAGTGAAATAAATTGAGATGCCATTTTCCGATGTTGGAAAATTTGACCTTAGGGTCGGAAAATTCCCGGAAAAGCGTCCGAAAAGTTTCTATGGGAAAATTTATCTTTCATCCGATTGTGTTGAAACTCGGTTTGTAAGCAAAGTATGCGAAATAATTGGACACGTGTTTTCCCGATTTCGGAAAATCTGCACACAAGGAAAATTCTCGGAAAATTCGATATGCAAATCTCTATTTTTGAAACTTGAAATTCGGTTTGTAAGGACAGTAAGTGAAACAAATTGAATGTGATTTTTCGATGCTGGAAAATTCGACCGTAGGGTCGGGAAATTCCCGGAAAAGCGTCGGAAAAGTTTGTAAGGGTAAATTTTTATTTTTCATCCGATTGACTTGAAATTCGGTTTGTAAGGACAGTAAGTGAATAAAATTGAAATGTGATTTTCCGATGCTGGAAAATTTGACCGTAGGGTCGGGAAATTCCCGGAAAAGCGTAGGAAAAATTTGTATGGGGAAAATTTTATTTTTCATCCGATTGTGTTAAAACTCGGTTTGTAAGCAAAGTATGCGAAATAATTGGACACGTGTTTTCCCGATTTCGGAAAATCCGCCCACAAGGAAATTCTCGGAAAATTCGATATGCAAAAATCTATTTTTCATCCGATTGACTTGAAATTCGGTTTGTAAGGATAGTAAGTGAAATAAATTGAGATGCCATTTTCCGATGTTGGAAAATTTGACCTTAGGGTCGGAAAATTCCCGGAAAAGCGTCCGAAAAGTTTCTATGGGAAAATTTATTTTTCATCCGATTGTGTTGGAACTCGGTTTGTAAGCAAAGTATGCGAAATAATTGGACAAGTGTTTTCCCGATTTCGGAAAATCCGCCCACAAGGAAAATTCTTGGAAAATTCGATATGCAAAAATCTATTTTCCATCCGATTGACTTGAAATTCGGTTTTGTAAGGATAGTAAGTGAAATAAATTGAGATGCCATTTTCCGATGTTGGAAAATTTGACCTTAGGGTCGGAAAATTCCCGGAAAAGCGTCCGAAAAGTTTCTATGGGAAAATTTATTTTTCATCCGATTGTGTTGAAACTCGGTTTGTAAGCAAAGTATGCGAAATAATTGGACACGTGTTTTCCCGATTTCGGAAAATCCGCCCACAAGGAAAATTCTTGGAAAATTCGATATGCAAAAATCTATTTTCAATCCGATTGACTTGAAATTCGGTTTGTAAGGATAGTAAGTCAAATAAATTGAGATGCCATTTTCCGATGTTGGAAAATTTGACCTTAGGGTCGGAAAATTCCCGGAAAAGCGTCCGAAAAGTTTCTATGGGAAAATTTATTTTTCATCCGATTGTGTTGAAACTCGGTTTGTAAGCAAAGTATGCGAAATAATTGGACACGTGTTTTCCCGATTTCGGAAAATCCGCCCACAAGGAAAATTCTTGGAAAATTCGATATGCAAAAATCTATTTTCCATCCGATTGACTTGAAATTCCGTTTTGTAAGGATAGTAAGTGAAATAAATTGAGATGCCATTTTTCGTTGTTGGAAAAATCGACCGTAGGGTCGGAAAATTTCTGGAAAAGCGTCACAAAAGTTTGTATGGGGAAAATTTGTTTTTGATCCGATTGACTTGAAAGTCGGTTTATAAGCTAAGTATGCAAAATAATTGGGCACGTGCTTTCCCGATTTCGGAAAATCCGCCCAAAAGGAAAATTCCCGGAAAATTCGATATGCATATCTCTATTTTTCATCCGATTGACTTGAAATTCGGTTTGTAAGGATAGTAAGTGAAATAAATTGAGCTGTCATTTTCCAATGTTGGAGATTTGGCACTAGGGTCGGAAAACTCACGGAAAAGCGACAGAAAAGTTTGTATGGGAGAAATTTTTTTTTTTCGGTTGACTTGAAGCTCGGTTTATAAGCAAAATATGCGAAATAGTTGGACACAATTACGATAACGATAGCGTTGACGATAACTATAACGATAACGATTACGATAACGCTATGGATAACGCTATAGATAACGATAACGGTATCGATAGCGATGAAGATAACGATAACGATAACTATAACGGTATCGATAGCGATGAAGATAACGATTACGATAACGCTATAGATAACGATAACGGTATCGATAGCGATGAAGATAACGATAACGATAACTATAACGGTATCGATAGCGATAACGATAACGATAACGATAACGATAACGATAACGATAACGATAACGATAACGATAACGATAACGATATGATAATGATAATGATAATGATAATGATAATGATAATGATAATGATAATGATAATGATAATGATAATGATAATGATAATGATAATGATAATGATAATGATAATGATAATGATAATGATAATGATAATGATAATGATAATGATAATGATAATGATAATGATAATGATAATGATAATGATAATGATAATAATGATAATGATAATGATAATGATAATGATAATGATAATGATAATGATAATGATAATGATAATGATAATGATAATGATAATGATAATGATAATGATAATGATAATGATAATGATAATGATAATGATAATGATAATGATAATGATAATGATAATGATAATGATAATGATAATGATAATGATAATGATAATGATAATGATAATGATAATGATAATGATAATGATAATGATAATGATAATGATAATGATAATGATAATGATAATGATAATGATAATATGATAATGATAATGATAATGATAATGATAATGATAATGATAATGATAATGATAATGATAATGATAATGATAATGATAATGATAATGATAATGATAATGATAATGATAATGATAATGATAATGATAATGATAATGATAATGATAATGATAATGATAATGATAATGATAATGATAATGATAATGATAATGATAATGATAATGATAATGATAATGATAATGATAATGATAATGATAATGATAATGATAATGATAATGATAATGATAATGATAATGATAATGATAATGATAATGATAATGATAATGATAATGATAATGATAATGATAATGATAATGATAATGATAATGATAATGATAATGATAATGATAATGATAATGATAATGATAATGATAATGATAATGATAATGATAATGATAATGATAATGATAATGATAATGATAATGATAATGATAATGATAATGATAATGATAATGATAATATGATAATGATAATGATAATGATAATGATAATGATAATGATAATGATAATGATAATGATAATGATAATGATAATGATAATGATAATGATAATGATAATGATAATGATAATGATAATGATAATGATAATGATAATGATAATGATAATGATAATGATAATGATAATGATAATGATAATGATAATGATAATGATAATGATAATGATAATGATAATGATAATGATAATGATAATGATAATGATAATGATAATGATAATGATAATGATAATGATAATGATAATGATAATGATAATGATAATGATAATGATAATGATAATGATAATGATAATGATAATGATAATGATAATGATAATGATAATGATAATGATAATGATAATGATAATGATAATGATAATGATAATGATAATGATAATGATAATGATAATGATAATGATAATGATAATGATAATGATAATGATAATGATAATGATAATGATAATGATAATGATAATGATAATGATAATGATAATGATAATGATAATGATAATGATAATGATAATGATAATGATAATGATAATGATAATGATAATGATAATGATAATGATAATGATAATTAATTTCGTCCGATCGTTTTTAATTTTTGGTTTAGTATTTACTGAAAAATGGAAAATGTAATAAATCTAACTTAAAGCAAAGCTACAGAAACAACAAACAGAAAGTTTGCCAACACCGTAAATGGTCAGTATGTGACGTTTGCCAAAGCCACTAAAACAAATTTGGGTTTCTAAAAAAATTTTTTTAGCTATTTAGCTTTTAATAGCTAAACTGATCATCAAGTCCATACTGACAGCGGCTTGACAGCGGCGAAGCGCGCCGGGTGATACGCTAGTCTCTATATATATAAAACTAGTTTGTCCTGACTGACTGACTGACTGGCTGACCGTGCAATTTCGCACAGCCTAAACGGTAAGAGCTAGAGGGCTGAAATTTGGACAGGAGTTTCCTTATGTGGTGAAAGTGCGTGCTAAGACGGGGTTTTGGAAAATTCCACCCGGAAAAGCCGGAAAAGCGTCGGAAAAGTTTGTATGGGGAAAATTTTATTTTTCATCCGATTGACTTGAAATTCGGTTTGTAAGCATAGTATGCAAAATAATTGGACACGTGTTTTCCCGATTTCGGAAAATCCGCCCACAAGGAAAATTCTCGGAAAATTCGATATGCAAAAATCTATTTTTCATCCGATTGACTTGAAATTCGGTTTGTAAGGACAGTAAGTGAAATAAATTGAGATGTGATTTTCCGATGCTGGAAAATTTGACCGTAGGGTCGGAAAATTCCCGGAAAAGCGTCGGAAAAGTTTGTATGGGGAAAATTTTATTTTTCATCCGATTGACTTGAAACTCGGTTTGTAAGCATAGTATGCAAAATAATTGGACACGTGTTTTCCCGATTTCGGAAAATCCGCCCACAAGGAAAATTCTCGGAAAATTCGATATGCAAAAATCTATTTTTCATCCGATTGACTTGAAATTCGGTTTGTAAGGACAGTAAGTGAAACAAATTGAAATGTGATTTTTCGATGCTGGAAAATTCGACCGTAGGGTCGGGAAATTCCCGGAAAAGCGTCGGAAAAGTTTGTAAGGGTAAATTTTTATTTTTCATCCGATTGACTTGAGATTCGGTTTGTAAGGACAGTAAGTGAATAAAATTGAAATGTGATTTTCCGATGCTGGAAAATTTGACCGTAGGGTCGGGAAATTCCCGGATAAGCGTCGGAAAAGTTTGTTTGGGGAAAATTTCATTTTTCATCCGATTGACTTGAAATTCGGTTTGTAAGCATAGTATGCAAAATAATTGGACACGTGTTTTCCCGATTTCGGAAAATCCGCCCAAAAAAATTCTCGGGAAATTCGATATGCAAAAATCTATCTTTCATCCGATTGACTTGAAATTCGAAAGTTGTAAGGACAGTAAGTGAAACAAATTGAAATGTGATTTTTCGATGCTGGAAAATTCGACCGTAGGGTCGGGAAATTCCCGGAAAAGCGTCGGAAAAGTTTGTATGGGAAAATTTTTTTTTCATCCTATTGTCTTGAAACTCGGTTTGTAAGCGAAGCATACGAAATAATTGGACACGTTTTTTCCCGATTTCGGAAAATCTGCCCGCAAGGAAAATAACCGGGAAATTCGATATGCCAAAATCTATTATTCATCGGATTGATTTGAAATTCTGTTTGTAAGGATAGTATTTGAAATGAATTGAAATGTGATTTTTCGATGATGGGAAATTGGAAAATTCCCCGGAAAAGCGTCGGAAAAGTCTGTATGGTGAGAATTTTGTTTGTCATCCGATTGACTTGAACTTCGGTTTGTAAGCAAAGTATGATAAATAATTGGACACGTATTTTCCCGATTTCGAAAAATCTGCGCGCGAGGAAAATTCCCGGGAAATTCGATATGCAAAATTTTTTTTCATCCGATTGGCTTGAAATTCGGTTTGTAAGGATAGTAAGTGATATTATTTGTAATTTATTCTGAAGTTGGAAAATTTGACCTTACGATTGGCTTTAAACTTGGTTTGAAGGGATAGTATAAGAAATAACGAAATAACAGTAACTCGGGCTGCCGTTTTTCATTGCACTGGCTGTGTGCGGGACCTGGACCTCGACCTGGAGATGGCACTGGACCTGGACGTGGAAGTGGACGTGGACCTGAAAGTGGCCATTGAGGTGGCCATGGAGGTAACCATGGAGGTGGCCGTGGAGGTGGCCATGGAGGTGGCCATGGAGGTGGCCATGGAGGTGGCCATGGAGGTGGCCATGGAGGTGGCCATGGAGGTGGCCATGGAGGTGGGGCCATGGAGGGTGGCCATGGAGGTGGAAAATGGTCCAAAAAACCGCAATATTTGCAAAATTCTTAATCTCGGTGAAACTTTGGGGATTGGCTAGACGCTTGCCCGGAAGGTTTTTAAGCAGAAGAAATGGGCGGAAAATGGTGCACAATCTGCGAAATTTGAAAAGTTATAGCGTTCATCCGGATGCAATGCAACTTTGAGGAATGGTTGGAGAATTGGTGGAAAATGTTGTTTGTTGGCCGATCTTTATCAAATTGTGTTTGTAAGCTTTAAATTTGAAAAGTTCACCACCAAGATCGGAAATGTCAGGAGAGACTTTATTTTTAACCGCGGAAGGGGCATAAGAGTTAAAGAAAAAGAAAAAAAAACTGATACTCTTATCGATTAAAATAGCTTAACTGACGGCGGCGCAGCGAAAAAAGGGGATATTTGCTAGTCTATATATATAAAAAACTGTTTAACCTGTACTGACTGGTGACCGTCGCACAGCCTAAACGGTAAAGAGCTAGAGGGCTGAAATTTGGACAGGAGTTTCCTTATGTGGTGAAAGTGCGTGCTAAGACGGGGTTTTGGAAAATTCCACCCGGAAAAGCCGGAAAAGCGTCGGAAAAGTTTGTATGGGGAAAATTTTATTTTTCATCCGATTGACTTGAAATTCGGTTTGTAAGCATAGTATGCAAAATAATTGGACACGTGTTTTCCCGATTTCGGAAAATCCGCCCACAAGGAAAATTCTCGGGGAAATTCGATATGCAAAAATCTATTTTTCGGGGATTTTTCAGATTGACTTGAACGGTTTGTAAGGACAGTAAGTGAAAGAAATTGAAATGTGATTTTTCGATGCTGGAAAATTCGACCGTAGGGTCGGGGAAATTCCCGGAAAAGCGTCGGAAAAGTTTGTAAGGGTAAATTTTTATTTTTCATCCGATTGACTTGAAATTCGGTTTGTAAGGACAGTAAGTGAATAAAATTGAAATGTGATTTTCCGATGCTGGAAAATTTGACCGTAGGGTCGGGAAATTCCCGGAAAAGCGTCGGAAAAGTTTGTTTGGGGAAAATTTCATTTTTCATCCGATTGACTTGAAATTCGGTTTGTAGCATAGTATGCAAAATAATTGGACACGTGTTTTCCCGATTTCGGAAAATCCGCCCACAAGGAAAATTCTCGGGAAATTCGATATGCAAAAATCTATTTTTCTCCGATTGACTTATTCGGTTTGTAAGGACAGTAAGTGAAAGAAATTGAAATGTTATTTTCCGATGCTGGAAAATTCGACCGTAGGGTCGGGAAATTCCAGGAAAAGCGTCGGAAAATTTTGTATGGGAAAATTTTTTTTTTCATCCTATTGACTTGAAACTGGGTTTGTAAGCGAAGCATACGAAATAATTGGACACGTTTTTTCCCGATTTCGGAAAATCTGCCCGCAAGGAAAATAACCGGGAAATTCGATATGCCAAAATCTATTATTCATCGGATTGATTTGAAATTCTGTTTGTAAGGATAGTATTTGAAATGAATTGAAATGTGATTTTTCGATGATGGGAAATTGGAAAATTCCCCGGAAAAGTGTCGGAAAAGTCTGTATGGTGAGAATTTTGTTTGTCGTCCGATTGACTTGAATTTCGGTTTGTAAGCAAAGTATGATAAATAATTGGACACGTATTTTCCCGATTTCGAAAAATCTGCGCGAGAGGAAAATTCCCGGGAAATTCGATATGCAAAATTTTTTTTTCATCCGATTGACTTGAAATTCGGTTTGTAAGGATAGTAAGTGATATAATTTGTAATGTTATTTTCTGAAGTTGGAAAATTTGACCTTGAAAAACAACAAAAAAAAACCAATTTTAACGATTGGCTTTAAACTTGGTTTGTAGGGATAGTATAAGAAATAACGAAATAACAGTAACTCGGGCTGCCGTTTTTCATTGTACTGGCTGTGTGCGGGACCTGGACCTCGACCTGGAGCTGGCACTGGACCTGGACGTGGAAGTGGACGTGGACCTGAAAGTGGCCATTGAGGTGGCCATGGAGGTAACCATGGAGGTGGCCGTGGAGGTGGCCATGGAGGTGTCCATGGAGGTGGCCATGGAGGTGGCCATGGAGGTGGCCATGGAGGTGGCCATGGAGGTGGCCATGGAGGTGGCCATGGAGGTGGCCATGGAGGTGGCCATGGAGGTGGAAAATGGTCCAAAAACCGCAATATTTGCAAAATTCTTAATCTCAGTGAAACTTTGGGGATTGGCTAGCGCTTGCCCGGAAGGTTTTTAAGCAGAAGAAATGGGCGGAAAATGGTGCACAATCTGCGAAATTTGAAAAGTTATAGCGTTCATCCGGATGCAATGCAACTTTGAGGAATGGTTGGAGAATTGGTGGAAAATGTTATTTGTTGGCCGATCTTTATCAAATTGTGTTTGTAAGCTTTAAATTTGAAAAGTTCACCACCAAGATCGGAAATGTCAGGAGAGACTTTATTTTTAACCGCGGAGGAGGGACATAAGAGTTAATCTCTGCTTTAGGCCGATGTATGTAAGATACGGTTAAAATATTTTCCGATTTGTGAAATCCACCCCCAAGTCGGAAAAAAAAACTGATACTCTTATCGGTTAAAATAGCTTAACTGACGGCGGCGCAGCGAAGCAAGCCGGGATATTTGCTAGTCTATATATATAAAACTGTTTAACCTGACTGACTGGTGACCGTCGCACAGCCTAAACGGTAAGAGCTAGAGGGCTGAAATTTGGACAGGAGTTTCCTTATGTGGTGAAAGTGCGTACTAAGACGGGGTTTTGGAAAATTCCACCCGGAAAAGCCGGAAAAGCGTCGGAAAAGTTTGTATGGGGAAAATTTAATTTTTCATCCGATTGACTTGAAATTCGGTTTGTAAGCATAGTATGCGAAATAATTGGACACGTGTTTTCCCGATTTCGGAAAATCCGCCCACAAGGAAAATTCTCGGGAAATTCGATATGCAAAAATCTATTTTTCATCCGATTGACTTGAAATTCGGATTGTGAGGACAGTAAGTGAAAGAAATTGAAATGCGATTTTCCGATGTTGGAAAATTCAACCGTAGGATCGGAAAATTCCCGGAAAAGCGTCGGGAAAGATTGAATGGGAAAAATTTTATTTTTCATCCAATTGACTTGAAATTCGGGTTGTAAGGACTGTAAATGAAACAAATTGATATGTGATTTTCCGATGCTGGAAAATTCGACCGTAGGGTCGGAAAATTCCAGGAAAAGCGTCGGAAAAGTTTGCATTGGGAAAATTTTTTTTTCATCCTATTGACTTGAAACTGGGTTTGTAAGCGAAGCATACGAAATAATTGGACACGTTTTTTCCGATTTCGGAAAATCTGCCCGCAAGGAAAATACCCGGGAAATTCGATATGCCAAAATCTATTATTCATCGGATTGATTTGAAATTCTGTTTGTAAGGATAGTAAGTGAAATGAATTGAAATGTGATTTTTCGATGATGGGAAATTGGAAAATTCCCCGGAAAAGCGTCGGAAAAGCCTGTATGGTGAGAATTATATTTGTCGTCCGATTGACTTGAATTTCGGTTTGTAAGCAAAGTATGATAAATAATTGGATACGTATTTTCCCGATTTCGAAAAATCTGCGCGCAAGGAAAATTCCCGGGAAATTCGATATGCAAAATCTTTTTTTTCATCCGATTGACTTGAAATTCGGTTTGTAAGAATAGTAAGTGATATAATTTGTAATGTTATTTTCTGAAGTTGAAAAATTTGACCTTAGGGTCGGAGAACTCAGCAGACAAAACCCTATTTTCATACGATTGGCTGTAAACTTGGTTTGTAGGGATGGTATAAGAAATAACGAAATAACAGTAACTCGGGCTGCCGTTTTTTATTGTACTGGCTGTGTGCGGGACCTGGACCTCGACCTGGAGCTGGCACTGGACCTGGACGTGGACCTGAAAGTGGCCATTGAGGTGGCCATGGAGGTAACCATGGAGGTGGCCGTGGAGGTGGCCATTGAGGTGGCCATGGTGGTGGCTATGGAGGTGGCCATGGAGGTGGCCATGGAGGTGGCCATGGAGGTGGCCATGGAGGTGGCCATGGAGGTGGCCATGGAGGTGGCCATGGAGCTGTCCACGGAGGTGGATCTGTAGGTGGACATGGAGGTGGAAAATGGTCCAAAAACCGCAATATTTGCAAAATTCTTAATCTCAGTGAAACTTTGGGGATCGGGTGCCCGGAAGGTTTTTAAGCAGAAGAAATGGGCGGAAAATGGTGCACAATCTGCGAAATTTAAAAAGTTATAGCGTTCATCCGGATGCAATGCAACTTTGAAGAATGGTTGGAGAATTGGTAGAAAATGTTATTTATTGGCCGATCTTTATCAAATTGTGTTTGTAAGTTTTAAATTTGAAAAGTTCACCACCAAGATCGGAAATGTCAGGAGAGACTTTATTTTTAACAGCGGAAGGGACATAAGAGTTAATCTCTGCTTTCAGCCGATGTATGTAAGATACGGTAAAATACTTTCCGATTTGTGAAATCCACCCCCAAGTCGGAAAAGAAAAACTGATACTCTTATCGGTTAAAATAGCTTAACTGACGGCGGTGCAGCGAAGCAAGCCGGGATATTTGCTCTAATGTGTTTTTTTTGAAAGAATAAGGCAAATGTAGGGAGGAAAAAAGGGGTTACAAAAACAAAAGGAATGAGGGAAAATCAAAAATTTTGTGCCCCCATTCAATATTTTTTTTTTAGTTAAGTGCAACAACACCCACCGCAAAAGGCAAACAGAAAATTAATCCAAGTCCAAACAAATGAACTGGATCATCCTCCCCAAAATCACTAATCATGGCTCTCAATTAAATAGCCAGTCAAAAGTCGGGCAAAATTTGCCTAGGTTACCAATTAACTCCCTCCAGCTCCGACCGAAAGTACTTTCTGCGTGGATCTGGTTTGCGGTAAGTGCGATAAGGCTTTTATGGCCCTTTTAGATTTGTTTGGGTTTGGTCAGTCTCGTTGCATCGGCCGATCGAGCGCCCGACTCACGCTGGGCAAACGCATTGCCTAAATTTAGAACAACCGCTTATCGACAAGTGAGGTTTGGCCAGTGAACAAAGATAAACCAGAACAAAACAAAAACTTGCTTGTAGACAATGTTGCTTTTTAAGGCTTACAGTGGAGACTCGATATGAGAAATTTCCAATCACTACCCGAAGATTTAATGATTAAAAACTAAAATTTAGAAATTCTCACTATACACTGAAAAAAAAGAAACAATACCCATTTGCAAAATTTTTGATTTACCGCCCTTTTGTACCTTATGTTACAAAACCATTATTTATATGCCTCTTATTTAACTATATCTACTATTTGTTATACTCATGCTATATCCACATTTTACGTTTATTATTTACCTATTATATCAGAATTAATTATCAGGTTAACTTTCAGCTACTCTTCTTTTTTTGTTAACAATTTTTATTATTTCTTAAGGAGAATAAATTGTGGATTATGAATACCTTTATATAAATATAATCGAGATTAGAAATTTAGTAGTTATGTTAGGTGCAAAAGTAAATATTTTAAATGAATATTGTGAATAAATAATGAATTACTAAAAACCTAGTAGTTGGGAACCATGAGCGTTTAAGAAAAATAATGGAAATTTGATATCGTCTGTCAATAGGGATCACTGGTCATAGCTTGACCTTGGCAACTAGGTGATCATGGTAGGTGGGCATTGGCTGTGACAACAGCTCACTCAAGCACATGGTAGTAACTCCGGCTGATGCCAGTTCAGACCATCGGACTAGTATGAAATGTTTCTAGATAGTTTTCCGTCTTTGTACTCTACTTTACTACTTCCCCCCAACTGATCGATCGATTCTAATGAGATTACGCACGCGAATTTTTAATAAAATTAAGCATATTTAGGCGAGCAAGTGGCTACTTGGACCAATTGAGGAACCCATCCCACTACCGATTAAATAGCTGGAACAAGCGCCCCCTCAAGGCTGCCACACTCCCATCTGCTCGAGTGCCTGCAACATTTTGTTGCACGTTGCATGCTACA
>JAEIFV010001572.1:0-35866 GCA_018904265.1 Lordiphosa collinella | reverse complement strand
TAATTGTGATATTGAAGCTTTAACGAAGTTTTTATAAATTGACAGCAGCAAGATACATATATCTGCAACTCATTCCATTCTAACTATCTTATACTTTGTTTATCCTGCTAGTTTGTAAATAGAAACTATTTGTAAATAACTAACTCACTGCTAAAAATATCTTCTCAAGTAAATGTATATGTATTTCGTGATGCCTGATTAAATAACTGAGTGTGTGGTAACATTGAGCATAGAAATCGATGAAAATATAACTTCATTAGGCCAAGAAGTCCCGTCGTCTCCTCCTTGATCCAATAGCAGTGCTTGTTTTCAGTTTGTGTTTTTAACATGAACATGAAGGACATTAAAAAAAATTGGATGCGTGCAGCCAGCAGGGTTACCGAAGAGGGTGTGCAGAACCTGATGAGAGGGGTTAAACAAAAAATTCGATCAAAAATTAGAGGCAAAATTTTTTTTAATTTTCGTAATGTAAATTTAAAGTTAATGTTATTCACTAAAATACAAAAAAAAAAGGTTGAAATCGAATAAAAAACCTGAAAGTTATACTAGAAATATAGTGTGCAGTTTCTTTTCGGCACATTCCTTAGTGCATATTCTTAAATGAATGGGAGCATGGCAATATAATCTGGCCTGACAGAATACGTTACTAAGAGCTACTCAGACGACCAAACGTTGTACATCGAAAAGGGCCCGAATATTGCACAACCATATGGCCTGCGACGGTAGCAACATTTCCTTAGGACTCGCCAGCCTAAGCTCGATCTGCCTCGCCTCCATCTCGCTCATCTTGCGCTCAATCTCGACTAGCTTCGGATCGCTCTCCGTCGGCATCAGCCCAACCTCGCGCATCCTGAGCTCGATTTGCATCCACATAAGCTCGTATTTCTTTGACTAAAGCTCGCTGAACTTAGACTTAAGTTTGCTCTCCTTCGACTTAAGCTTGCCGTCATTAGACTTAAGTTCGCTTTTTTTGACTTAAGCTCGCCCAGCTTCAACTTGGCCGACATATGTTTCCATAAGTCGTATATTTCCGGACCTACGAGAATTACGTAAGTTTTTCCAAAAATCTAAGTCCGCTTTTTGTTAGAGATGCGGGTTTCAAACGGACATTAGTTATTACGATAGTTTCTCTTGAATTTCGTTTTTCCATAGAGATGTTGGTGTCAAACGGAAAAGATTCAGTTTCCGATCCGTTTTTGACCCGCTTTCGCTATCACGAAAGTGTCGAGAACGGATCCGAAAACGTGTATCGAGAATTTACTGTTTGCTGCCACAAACTAAGCGACAGGTAATACTTTTTCGGACCGAAAACGGAACACGTTCTCGATAGTTTAGTAAGAGAAAATTTCTGGAAAATGTCGAAAACAGATCCGTTCTCGAGGTCGATTGTCGAGTGGGAAGAGACAGACACTTACGAAGTTGTCCTATACGGGCACCCCTGATATAGGCGTTGACGTACAATGCGTTCAAGTCGGCCATACGACATCAAGCCGTAGCTTGTTACGCGCGAGCACCAGGCAAAATAGCAACCCACCCGAAAATAATAGTATAAAATAGTGTTAACTACGAACTGAATAAGTTAAAATAGAGGTTTTTAAAGGTAGAGCTTATAGTAATCAGTATAAAGGACACGATGGTCGGAGTGGCTCAGCGGTTAGTGTGCGCGACTGCTGAGCATGAGGTCGTGGGTTCGATCCCGCCTCGGAACATCTAATGAAAAGTTTTTTTCTTTGAATAAAACTTTACACCCGGCCACACCTCTTGCTGTTGGCCGCCAGCATTGCTGTAATTAGCCATGAAAAGCCTCTCAAAAACTGCCTTTCGGATTCGGCGTTAAACTGTAGGTCCCTTTCTCTTGTGCTAAAATTAGAAGCGCACAAGCCAAGAGATTGAGAGAGGCTCGGCTTTGGCCCCTTGGGGCTGTTGTCATCTTGACAAGCCGATTTTACTTTTTACAAAGGACACGAAACGGATTATGCAAGGCATAGTACAACGTTCCAGAGATAAGGGGACAAAGTTATGGGATGATCATCGAGAATAAATTGGCCAACCAACTCCGATGAATCGATTTCACTATTAATTAGTATATGAATAAATTTAACACCATGCATAACTCAACGGTCTGCAAAAAAGGTGGACCAGGCGAGCAATCGACGCCAGAAGGTCGCAATAGGGAAAGTACAGGAGAAGCGAGGGAAGATTGATGATGGCTAGTTGATTGTACAAGAATCGCCAAACACTGTAGATGCTCCCAACAATACCTTGCCGACATCATTAAGGACTACGTTAGTCACAGAGCCACTTAAAATTACCACAGATGTGCCACAACGGTTCGTTCTATGACCTTTATTATGGAACTTAATGTATAATGGAGTACTAAAGCTGCTGCTGTGTTTAAAGGAGCCATTTTGATCTAAGCATTTCACTAGCACTGCACTTTGGTTCCAGAGAAAAGGGTGAATCTTGGCCATAGAAAGAAGAAAACGGTTCTAGTTAGTAGTATCATGGAAACAGGAAATTATCACCTCAAACCCCTATCTAAGAAATCTTTATATACTTAACGAGATCGTTATTTAAAGTCGGTCCTGCCCGACTTCGATATATCCGTTACTCAGGGACATTAATGTTGTATAGCCTTCCCTTATGTTAGGTAACAGAGCATCAGTGCTGCCAGAATCTCCGAAGCACAGATTGCTGGAATTGGGAAAAAAAAGTTGCTAAGAATTGCTAAAAATTATGATAAACAATTTAAAAACAGTCACAGTCATAAAAGTACTAAAACGCATGGCTCCGCGTTGTTGTTCGAAACTTAATAAAAAAATAGTTTCATTTAAAACAACAAAACTCCTGCTTGCATATGCAAACATTTTCGGTCTTCTGCCTCAGACGTGGCGACCGTTGGCTGCTCACTGATTGCAAAGTCCAATGGGGAATGGCTGTCTTAGGCTGTCTTTTTGGTTTTTGGCGCGCAAGCTGCCTTTGGAATTCCCAAACAGTTGCTGGTATGGAGAGGCTGCTCTTAGGATAGACATTTAAGGCTCAAGATCGCTGATGAGTGAGAATTTGGTCCCTCATGAAGCGCGTCCGATCAACCTGAAGCCCCCTTTGTTGTGGTGTGTGCCTTTGTTTAAAGTTATGCCAATAGCATAACAAGACCTCGAGCCAGTAAAATCTGCAAGTTAATTAATTAATAATTATAAAACTAAAAATTTTGTAATAAAATTAAAAAAAAAAACATTCATCAAGGTGAGTTCAACATTGTGAATAAAAAAATAGGGGAAAGTTAACTTTTTCTCGGCCGAAGTTTTGTATACCCTTGCAGCTTCCATTGAAAACAAAAAAGTTTTTCTAACTAAGACTACTTTTTGGACCTTACTTTTCAATGGTATCTATACTAGATAGTAGTCTGATTTCGACCAAACTTGGTGAAATCATGGGAAAGGATAATAAACTAAGAAATACGTACTTTGGAGGCTTTTCCATTAAAAACAAAAAAGTTTTTCTAAGACTAGTAATTCGACCGATCGTTCCTATGGGAGCTATATGCTATAGTCATCCGATCCGGCCGGTTCCGACAAATGTGCAGCCTATTTGTACCACAAGACTTCGTGCAAAGTTTGGTGAGGATAGCTTTAAAACTGACGGAGGAGATAGCATAGAAACAGACAGACGGACAAGGCTAAATGAACTCAGCTCGTCATGCTGATCAAGAATATATATACTTTATGTGGTCGGAGATGCTTCCTTCTATGCGTTACAAACATCCGGACATTTTTATAATACCCTTTGCAAGGGTATACAAATTATTCTAAGTCTGAACTGCACTCCGAACCGGAATTTTCAGACACCACATTTAAGAGAAGACTTTTCCCTTCCATATTTATACCCATTTACATCCCCTTTTATATAAAGAAGTAAGTGTTTTATATATTTGACCATCAACAATACGACTAAACTCATTATTGTTACATTCGGCAATCCTAGTAATTGGGTGATCTAATAAAAGCTGGAAGGGAACCTCAGCAGAAAATTCAGTTACCATGATTATATCAGGGTAGCACCGCTTTTTGGCAGATCCCAGAATGCCGTAAGTTGGATAAATGTTGGCTTTTCACACCAGCTTGCATTATCTTGTAAGAGTTCTTCGTGTAGCCTCCATTAATATACAGAGCTAAAGCTTCTTCTAATGTGTACTGAATAGGAAATTGTGGGCCGTACTCAACGAACTTCTTAATTTTGGTTCATGAACTCGTATCTGTGTCTAGCATTGTCATAACTTGCGATGCACTTAATTTTCCAGTTTTATACAAGCTCGATCCGATTAGCTCCGCATTTTTTATCGCCTTATGTTTCATGTGGCATTCGGCGAAGTCTTTTTCTGGTCGCCCAGTTATATTGTTTCAGAAAATACGAGCCTTCCATCCAACCAATCTTTGTTTTTTGTCTCATACCAAATACTACACCGATAACACTGCCTCCATTTTTCAACCAACTTGCTGTGGAAATTCCTTAATAGTTTGCCAATTTCTTGCAGCTTTTCATCAGTATATTTTGATTTATCAATGACGTTTGCAAAAACATACGCCTCAACTGTCGAAAGTTTCTGTGCAGGGACGGTTTCGGCGAGCCATACCAAAAAAAGAGTGAGTTTGCAACCCGACATAGTGCCTGAAAAGTATTCTGTTGTTAGCAGATGCAGGTTGCTGCAACCAAATATAGAAATTTGACAATAATAAAGAATCATATAAACAAAAACAAAAAAACAGAAACAGTTGTTGAAAAGAGATAAATTCTACTGCAAGATGCTACCACGATTTAACATTACAACAGACACGCACATGTCGCGGAACAATTTATATCGTTAATACATACACTCAGAGAAAAAACCAAGAAGATTGTTCTTGATATCATGAATATTTAATGTTGAAAGTACGGCAAGAACGAATATTGTCGGATCCAAGAAGAAAAATACTGAAATCAAGAATAGAATATCGAGAAGAATATTCTTGGTATTAGTATTTGTCTTCTTGATATGAAGAATATATTTTCTTGGTCTCAAGAAAAACTCCAAGAATAAAAATTCTCGATTTGAAGAATATTTTTTCTTGGCTGCAAGCAAAAATAGTCTTGATTTTATTTTGATTTTAGACAAATTTTAGATTTTATTTATTTAATTTACCCTTGCAAAGGGTATTATAAAATTGTCCGGATGTTTGTAATGCATTAAAGGAAGCATCTCCGACCACATAAAGTATATATATTCTTGATCAGCATGACGAGCTGAGTTGATTTAGCCTTGTCCGTCTGTCCGTTTCTATGCTATCTCCTCCGTCAGTTTTAAAGCTATCCTCACCAAACTTTGCACGAAGTCTGGTACATATACGCTGCACATTTGTCGGGACCGGCCGGATCGGATGACTATAGCATATAGCTGCCATAGGAACGATCGGTCAAAAAACTAGTTTTAGTGAGAAAAACTTTGTTGTTTTTAATGAAAACGCCATCAAAGTACGTATTTCTTAGTTTACTATCCTTACCCATGATTTCACTAAGTTTGGTCGAAATCGGATGACCATAGCATATAGCTGCCATATGAACGATCGGTCGAAAAACTAGTTCTAGTGAGAAAAACTTTTTTGTTTTTAATGAAAACGTCCTTATCATTGGCATACACTTATTTTATAAACTTTTACACAATTCTACAAAGTTGGGTCGAAATCGGATGACTATAGCATATAGCTCCCATAGGAACGATCGGTCGAAAAACTAGTTCTAGTGAGAAAAACTTTTTTGTTTTTAATGAAAACGTCCTTATCATTGGCATACACTTATTTTATATACTTTTACACAACTCTACAAAGTTGGGTCGAAATCGGATGACTATAACATATAGCTCCCATAGGAACGATCGGTCGAAAAACTGGTTCTAGTGAGAAAAGCTTTTTAGTTTTAAATGGGATCGCCTCCAAATTAACGCCTCGTAATTAACAGTGTATTATGCTTTTCGAAGATTTCACCAAGTTTGGTCGAAATCAGACATCTATATAGTATAGATCCGATAGAAAAGTAAGGTCCAAAAAGTAGTCTTAGTTAGAAAAACTTTTTTGTTTTCAATGAAAGCTGCAAGGGTATACAAAACTTCGGCCGAGCCGAAGTTAACTTTCCCCTATGTTTTTTATACTCTGTTCCAAAGGTACATAGAGTATAAAAAGTTTGTGCAAAAGTATGTAACAGCCAGAAGGTCTGTCCGTCTGTCTGTACGTATGAACGCACAGATCTCAGAGATGGTAAGAGATAGAGGTTTGACATGTATGGGACTTATGCTTCTTATACTTGCAGGCAGATCAAGAGTATAATATAGTCGGGCTTGACCGACTTTCTATCTTGTTATACAAAATTAACCTAAACAAGGAAGAAAGTCGGTCAAGCCCGACAATATTATACTCTGTACCAGTTGGGGTCGCCGCTCGCATTTGCTCCCGATTATATTATATAAAATCGGTATCCAGGGAACACCACGAGGAGGCCATTGCAATAGCAATGGGGTCGATATATGAATAAAGACCTACGAGTCGACTTGAGTTGCTTAAATACTTATCATACATACTTTTGCACAAACTTATTATACTCTATGTACCTTTGGTACAGAGTATAATTAGGAGAGAGAGGGAGAGAGAGAGGATTGGCACGCGCCGCAGACAAAAAAAAACCTTTGCATTTGCCAGAGCTAGAGATGGGCTTACATCGAAAACTACGCGGGACTCCGGAGTGACCAGAATGACTTAACATCATTGTGATTGCTTGATATTATGTTAGAATTAAACAACTAGACTATTTTTATATTATTTGCAATTTAAACAATCCTCGTCTTAGTAGTCAGATGGGTATCGGGCGATATATTTGTCCCGCGACCATCTCTAGTTTCTCTCTCTTAATATTGTGTATGTGGGAAAGGGAAGGGGGAAAATGAGAGCGTCCCAGTTAGCTGCAAGAATCCAATTGGAACTAATGAGCTAGCCATAGCTGTTAGGTTTTGTATAGGAATTAGTTGTTGGAATTACTCAGACAATATATTTGCAGGTTTAATTCATTTAAAAGGTGGAATTTTTGGCGGGGCGGGGTCATCACACCCACAACGATCCAATATGAATCGTTAAATAAAAAATAGTCCTAAAATATTGTTGGCTATCACTTTGCTGTGTAGTCGTTGCTCATATATACATACATCTACATACATATGTAAGTGTTTTGCTGCTGCAGGAGCAGCCCAGATATATTGAATTTTCGTTTGCTCATTTCTTTACTACCGTTCATACGATCTTTATCATTCCTTTGGCGGATCGATAAATAATCCTGATATGTCCAGAAGGAACGAACCTTCTATTTATAAAACTGTGGGAGATATTACGTTTTTGCCAATTTGCGGGGGCGGGAGGGGGCGTGGCAAAAATTGAAAATAAACTTGATCTGCCTGCAAGTATAAGAAGCATAAGTCCCATACATGTCAAACCTCTATCTTTTACCATCTCTGAGATCTGTGCGTTCATACGGACAGACAGACGGACAGACAGACGGACAGACGGACATGGCTATATCGACTCGGCTGATGATGCTGATCAAGAATATATATGCTTTATGGGGTCGGAGATGCTTCCTTGTTGCTGTTATATACTTTTGCACAAACTTATTATACTCTATGTACTATTGGTACAGAGTATAAAAATGTTCATACATATTTCATTTCGACGACTTTTTTGCCGTTGTTTAAAGGGTATACTCGTACATTAGGGTTGGTCAATTTTTTTTTTACTCCATGGGCTCATCGCGATTCTGGTATTATGGGCCATAACAAGTATTTTTGTCCAAGGAACCATACCTCTAAGATCAATTTCGAGCCTGCGAAAATGGCGATGAAGATATTTTCATATTTGTACGCAAATAACTCTCTCAGCTTGGAAGCAATCGAGCTGAGAGTCATCTTTTAGCTGCACACTGCACATATGTCGGAGCCGCACGGATCGAATGGTTACTTCTTGAAGCTTTACGAATTTTTCATATTTCCAATTCAAATGCAAAAAAAAAATTATTCAAAATGTGTATACTGGGGGTTTTTGGATCGGAAAATTCTTTTTTCACATTAATTTTTATTTTTAACTGCCGTCAGGGGAGTTTTCGTCATTTCTTGTAGATTTTTTTAACTTTTTAGGGAAAATTTACGAATTTATTACACAAATCGACGAATCTTTGACCTTCCCATATTTAAAATAGCATAAAATACTCAGCGCTGAAATTAATTTAAGTCAAAAAATTATATATATTTTATTTTTGATAATTTTTAAAGTCTTTCTTGCCGTCAAGTCTATGGTATTTTTCACGACTTTCTAAGGTCACGACATAACTCCTTCTCGATTCTGTTCTAAATCTCGTTTGGACACGCTAGCCAGAAAATTGAACGTGTCTTTCCATTCCTTGTATGTGTAACGGAATTTTCGGATATGGCAGCGGAGAATCATCGATTCCTAGATATTGTTCTAGATGTTCATAAGAAATGCTCATAGTAAATGGTTTATCTTTCATGTCAATCATCAATCAAGCAATTGAAGTTTATTCACAATTTGTCTTATATTCAAATCCATATATCGAGTCCAATGTATGAATTTATTAAATAGTACACTACCATACACCACAGAGTTGTAAAACTTACTATTAAAGTAAATTGTCGTATACACTTTGATTACACAGGGGAACAGCCAGTATTGTTCACTGATTACATAATTGAATCCATGCTCCGATTTTCGCTTTCGCAAAAATTTTGCGAGTTGGAGAGCAAATTTGGTTGAAAGCGCTGTTTCAAAACGCAAAACTTTTGCGAATGCGAAAATAAGAGCATCGCTGTAGTTGTAGGTTTTGTCATAAATTTTAATTCATGTTTTCGGGATTAGCTGCCCGTTGGTTTTTCCAGCAAACTGATATCAATGCAACACAATTCATGAAAATAGAAGGGTATTAGAGCTATATGCTAAAGTGGTTGAAATAAAAATTCGAATACCGCTCTGGCTTGTTCGTGACGATTAAATTTGAAAAATTTGCCATAAACTAAGGAATAAGTCGCATAAGACTCATATACCCAGAAATTTTGGGACAGTGTGACCTCCATAATTTTGTTAAGGGGGTAGTACAAGTTGCGCGTGCTGTTTTTAGATGCTTTTTTAATAATTCACAGAAACAAAAGGAAACGATATTTTTAAATCGGTTTTTTTATTTCAAAGTTAATGAATGAATAAAAAATACATTTGTTGTTTTAAAATTGTGACGTCACACAGTGGGTCCTTTTCCCATAACACGTCTCAAAAATCATAACTTTTGAACTATATGAGCTATTCATTTAAGTTTTTTTTCGTAATAATCTGCAAGCTTCAAAGATTTTTTTAAAGTAAAGTTTCTAAGCTTACGCGCATAAATCTGGGCGTAATGAAATCGTAAATTTCAAACTTTTGATTTTTTGGACAAATTTGAGGATTTTTAGATGAATCTGTAAAGTTAAAATCAAAAGGTTAAAATAGATTTTTTAAATACTAATTCTGATCACATTTAGCAAAAAAACAAAACAAATTTTTTCATTTTTAAGTCCAAAATTGTTTTAATTTTTTCATTCTACTTGCATATTTTGATCTTATTAATTGGTAGCAGGATAGAATTAACAGCAATCAAGTTTTTGAGTAACATCTCTACACGCCATTCTATATAGCAAATGCTATTTATACCCAGTTCCCATTGAAAATGGGAAAAGGGGGATCATGAAGTTGTGCAAAAGTATGTAACAGGTAGAAGGAAGCATTTGCGACCCTATAAAGTATATATATTCTTGATCAGCATCGACAGGCGAGTCGATTTAGTCCTGTCCGTCCGTCTGTCTGTCCGTCTGTCCGTCCGTCTGTCCGTATGAACGCGTGTTTCTTAGAGACTATAAGAGCTAGAGCCACAAATTTTTGAATGTAGGTAGGTGTATACCCGATTCAATACGAGTTTGTTTCAGATTTGGAAAATTCCTCCCCCTCCCCCCTTTAAGCGCAAAAAACTGTCAGAGCCACAATTTTTAAGATAGACCTTCCAAACTTTATATATATCAAGTAAGGCCCAATATCTATCTATTCTGAAAATCATTAAGATCGGACAAAAAACACCGAAGTTATATACGAATCAATTTTGCTTGTGGGAGAGAGGGGGGGCCTTGCATTGTCAGTTACCGCGTTTGCGCGTGCGTGAGTGCGTATATTAGAGTGTGTGTGTGTATGTGTGAGTGTGTGTATATTTGTATGAAAACACAAGAAGCAAGGGAACAGGGTATTTTGTAGTCGGGGCACTCGACTACAGCTCCCTTACTTGTTCTATTTATTTTGAAACTAATTTTTCTTTCTTTTCCTATTTTATCTTGTGTCCGAAAAAATCTGGCCGTGCCAACCAGCGTTGTTGAAACTTGTTTGGAGCTGGTTGAACCAGTTTATGTTGATTTCTGTTTTCCTTTCGATTTCCTTCCATTTTTTTTTTGTAGTTCCATTTGCTTTTGACCAATCAGACTCAGCAATCAGTTGGTACCATTTGGCGTTGCCACTTTTCGAGATTCTGGAGAAGGGTGAAAGTAGCTCCGTAGCGGCTGTGCTGCTTAACCTTCCTTTGTGGAGGCGATGAGATTGCGCTTGACGACATTGCGAAAGTTCAGGCTTTCGGATAGTGAAGTAAATGGTGTTGAAACTTTTGTCTCTGGGCCAGATTACCTGCAGTCAGATGTATGATTTCATTGGTAATGCGTCTGCCCGGCAACTCTGGAACCTTTTGGAAAACAAATGTCCGCATAAATGAACGCAAGAGTGGAGGAGTCACGCCGGGTTTGTCAAACTCTTCAAAGCAACCGCATACCGTCGGGCAAGCCATTTTTGTGTGAAGCATCGTCAAATTCGCAGTCACACTTGACAATATATGTTTGGTTTTCGGCCAAACAATGTAAATTTGGTGCGTAATTTAGTCACAATAGCCCGAATAGCCGCTTCAGTGGGTCTATTAAACTGACCATAAAATGGAAAAAGCGCGCGATGAACTTCCTTAACAGAGCACGCATTTTGATAATAAAATTCAAAAATTTGCAAGCTTTGTTCGTTTGTAAGACGATTCATGGTTAAATTATAGACCAAACTGACAGTGAAACAAAACACGAAACGTGCGTGAGCTGTTCAAACCAGTGCACACTGGACGGAAAGCCCGATTTTTTGGCATAAAGTCTAATCCTGAAGGTAGAGAGTTGAAACTTCGTACAGTTCTTAGTATTAGTGTGTGGTGTAACTGTTTAAAATTTGAAACAGATTGGACCACGCCCACTCATGCCGCCCCTATAAGAAAAAGTTGTGAAATAGTTATTTTTTGATTTAAAGCTCTTTGATTTCATTTTTAATGAACTGCTTCTCAAATTTATCACAATATATTATTTAAATTTATATTATTATAATATATTAACAAAACAAATCAAATATTTCAAGGTTTTTTAAATTATACATTCTTAAAAATCTTCAACATCTAATGAGTATGGAAACAAATTAAATTCTAAATCATGGAGAATCGTTGTTGTTTTGATCACAATCAAATTCGGGTGCTTCTAAAAGCTCCACGACTGCCTTTGGTAATGCTTTCATTTTGTTTTGATGGGATCTCTTGTTTAAAAAACTGCTTGAAATAAGAGGATCCGATGAGTCGATAGATCTTTGGAAAACATCCGTTAAATTGTTTAGCCTGTTATTCTGACGAGCATGTGACCGCCTATCAATTTGTTTCGCGCTTCTGACGCGTTTTCACCTAGACATCCAACATGCATAACAGAAGTTTCAATTATTTGGGATCTATGAACTAAAATCTTATGTACGGTAGGGGACATTGGAAACCATGAGTACTTATTTATGTAAAATGTAAAAGTTTCTTCGCAGAACTGTTGAAATTTTACATGATAAATCGGAAATTCACAGGAAATTGCAATTAAAATTATGTGGAACCTTTCTATAATAAGTAACTAAGTATCTGCAATACTAGTGCCAGAAGGATTGGATTAGAAAATGCTTTTCTCGCAATGTTTCCGTCATTCTTATTGCCAAAAACATTTTGTTTGGGTTGATCTACCAGTATTCCCATTTCAGCGCGAAGTCTCTTCTGTATATATTGTTTTTTACTCATCATTTCCAATTTGTCATTTTCACCTCTTATTTGCCATTTTTTAAAATTCATTCTGTGAGATAGTTTTAAAACAAACTCAAAGACTCGTATCCATGGATGCATGGAGTGGACTAGTACTGAAGACTTCCAGGCTTTGGCATATATTTTAATGAGGATGGGTTTGCAATACTCATAAAATCGTTCGGTCCAGCTCCACAAATTGGGCATAATTGAGATGACTTGTTTGAAGTTAGAGTATTCAAGACCTTACCATCTATTAGTGTCATATTCAATTCAAAACTCACAGAGTATTTGCGAGTTCAAGTTTTGTTTTTCCGAAAGAATGTGGTCATTTGTTTCCTTAACAAACTCGACTTTCAGGGGTCTACAGAATCGGACCGATTGAGTTGAGCTATTTATCCAAATATTTTCCCCAAAGTTTCCCATCAACTTAAGGGGTATAAGGCTTGTCACAAATAGAGCATGGTCATTGCATATGGGTTCCTCTTTTGAAAATCGTTGTTTGTATAAGCTTTGTCCTGTTGATCCATCAAATCCATTACTAGCCACTAGTTTGACGCTTGTTATATTTTTATACCGCTTGATCACATCTTCTTGCACATTAAGAATACGGCTGACAGTGTGGTTTAATAAATTTTGCAAAGAAACTTCAGCTTTGGTTTCTGTCACTGATATATCTTTGGGCCTGCATTCTAATTTGGCATGCTGTACCTTTTCATAAGAAGGATAAATATCACAAAAATGTTTTTTGCCCATCTCTCGTATACTATTATACTGCTTTTTAGAAAAAGAATTCACCAGTAAAAAAGCTAGAGCTTCATGTGGTGTAAGCGGAACTGGATCAAATGAAAATATTTTTCTTTTTATATAGCTGGGACTTTCGTCGTCTTGCACACATTTCCTGAGCACTATTGACGTATCCTTATCGTTGGATTTCTTTGCTGAAACTGCTGCCGCGTGTAGCAGAAGAGGTGCGGGATTATGTACTGCCAAATCGGCATCCAATTTTCTCTTCAATCTTGAGCCTGCTTCTGAATACCCTAGATGGGGACGTCCCATTTTACTTTGAACATTTGTAGCATGTCTTTGAGGACCCAGTTCAATTGACGATTCCAACGAAAGCCACTGTGAGTGCTTCATTTTAAAATTAGAAATATTTCGGCCACATTTTGGCAAATATTTTTGCACGTAATTGTGAAAACTTTTGGCTTTTTGATTAATTTTGGCTCTAGTGTTTAGGTCATCATCATCCAATCCGACTTGACCGCAAATCCACTCAGATATTGCCTCTTCTGTCCTCTTGTTGCTCCATGCTTCGAGCAACTGAAAATTGCTGAAGACAAAAGTAGCTGCAATACATTCAATGTTTCGGAAAACGCGCAAATTTGCGCAATGATAATTATTATTCTCTGAAACTGTATATTTTCATTCAAAACGAGACATATTTACTTTTTGGCACAGGTTGGCAGGGAACTAGTTCTACTCCACAATTCACGAACACTGGGTTAAACTTGTCAACTTAAATCGGTTTAACAACATAAGACACATAAGCAACAAATAACACATATTTAACTATTTTTACTTGGGACTAATATTAAACATACCTTGTTCTTCATTATCCATTTTAAATATAATTTAAAGATAATTACTGTTCAAAATTACACAGCTTGAAACTTTTAAAAACTTTCGCACGTGGCAAATGTAAACAAAGCGCTGATATAATGTTTGACTTTGACGCCCTGGTACAACACCAGGATCGCAACTCTACTTGTTAAATTTATCGATTAAGTGTGTTTGGAATATCTATTTTCAATATATTAAATCAAAATCACAAAAGCTTTTCATGACTTTTTGGACTTTTTGCCAAAAAATCGGGCTTTCCGTCCAGTGTGCAGTGTTGCCAAAAAGATAATTGCTAAAAAATCACCCTTTAGTAAGGACAGGGCATAAATAGCATCCACACAACAAGTTTGACAATAAAACATCGTATAAATGATAGAAAGATAATTTTATTAGGTTTTATTTGGTATATAAATCTTATTTATAAGTTATTTCATAATTATACTCTGTTCCCATTAAAAATGGGAAAAGGGGGATCATGAAGTTGTGCAAAAGTATGTAACAGGTAGAAGGAAGCATTTGCGACCCTATAAAGTATATACATTCTTGATCAGCATCAACAGCCATGTCCGTTCGTCCGTCTGTCCCTCCGTCTGTCCGTATGAACGCGTCGATCTCAGAGACTATAAGAGATAGAGCCACAAATTTTTGCAAGTTGGTAGGTGTATACCAGATTCAAATCGAGTTTGTTTCAGACTTGGAAAATTCCTCCCCCTCTCCTTTTAAGCGCAAAAAACTGTCAGAGCCACAGTTTTTAAGTTAGACCCTTGAGACCTTATATATATCAAGTGAGGCCCAATATCTATCTTTTCTGAAATGATCAAAAAGATCGGACAAAAACACCGAAATTATATACGAATCAATTTTGCTTGTTGGAGAGAGGGGGAGGCCCTGCATTGTCAGCTACCGCATGGGCGCGTGTGCTTATGTTAGAGTGTGTGTGTATGTGTGTGTGTATGTGTATGAAAACACAAGAAGTCAAGGGAACAGGGTATTTTGTTGTCGGGGCACTCGACCACAGCTCCCTTACTTGTTTTCAATAAATTCGAATCCATTTTTTTCTCTCAGCTGCTAAATTAACTCGCGCTTGCTTCACACATCACAGAGTGACCAACGCAAAAATATCATAAAATATCGAAAAAATATCGCATACTCGATATTTCGGCAAAAAAAATATCACAATATAAATAAATAATTTTTTATAAAAAATATTGATATTTTGATATATTATCATTATTTTGATAACAACCCTATGAAAAATAAAATTTTCCCCATACAAACTTCTCCGGGAATTTTCCGATCTTACGGTCGAATTTTCCAGCATCGGAAAATCACATTTCAATTTAATTTACTTAGTGTCCTTGACCGAATTTCAAGTCAATCGGATGAAAAACAAAATTTTTCCCATACAAACTTTTCCGACGCTTTTCCGCGTGGAATTTTTCAAAAACCCGTCTTAATACGCACCACATAAGGAAACTCCTGTCCAAATTTCAGCCCTCTAGCTTTTACCATTTAGGCTGTGCGGCGGTCACCAGTCAGTCAGTATTGCAGTACCAAAGACCGTAAAACAACAAGGCGCAACGGGAAATTTCAGTGTGGAGTTTCGATTTTTTATTAGTGTGCTGTGCGTGTGAGAGGTCTGCCAAACAATCTTTGCATACTGACAGCTCACTAATATAAAATCGAAACTTCACATTGAAATTTGCCTTTAAATTTCCCTGTCATTCATTTGTATGACCGTTACGCGTCTTGTTGTTCTAGGTCTATGGCAGTTGTGAGTCTCGTAGTCTTCAATACATATTATAAGTCGAGTAGTTTGGCAAAGGCATCTCTGACTTCATTAAAACTTTTACGAAATATCAATATTAAACTTTTTTTTTAATTCTAGTCTTAGCCACCCGTTGCCATTTTCATCACATCATTTCTACATTGTGTAGTTCAACTCGAACCTCAAGCATTATATTTTAATCTAAATCGTTAGAGAGTAAACATTTCCGGAGTTTTTAAAATATTTTGTTTTTTCTTAACTATTCTGTGTAAGCTTAACAAAAATGCATAATCACATTCTTCTTTGGCCCGATAAGTATATCACAACCGCTCGAGATCTCGGCCGCTGCTCTCTGCTCGTGGATAGAAGGTCCTTCGTCCTGTCCTTATTTACCGCGAATCCAATCACTGGACTACTTTTCAATCTCCAAGACCTCTTTTGATATCAAATGGCTCGAAAAGATTTTCTTTGAGGGAGCTTTCTGTGCTTAACGTCATCAGTCGGGCTTGACCGAGTTTCTTTCTTGTTATAACCGACAAACGTGCTTTTATTTCCAGCTTATTCAGTGGCTAATGGGAAACAAGCGGATGGGATCTTTTACCCAACCCCACCCGATCCATCGGCGGCATGTCCAGCCCAAAAGCCCAAGTGTGCCCCGATGCGTAAGCGAACCTGTCGCAAGCCGAAGCCAAAGAAGCGCGTATGGATGGCGAGTGGCTGTGCAAAGTGTGTATAAAGAAATCATTAATTTTTTTTAAATATTTCTAGGCTTGCAAGATGACCAGTAGTCCACGCCACAAGCGCCGTCGTGTCTGCGCACCGGCAAATAGTAAGCCGATGCGGAAAATTTTGGAACGTTGTGAATCGTTGTCGAAAGACAGGTATCGCAGGAAGGGGTGCAAAGTGTGTATAAATTATTCAATATAAAATAGTTTGTCCTGACTGACTGACTGACTGACTGACTGACTGACTGATTGGCAATTTTCGCACAGCCTAAACGGTAAGAGCTAGAGGGCTGAAATTTGGACCGGAGTTTCCTTATGTGGTGAAAGTGCGTACTAAGACGGGGTTTTGGAAAATTCCACCCGGAAAAGCCGGAAAAGCGTCGGGAAAGTTTGTATGGGGAAAATTTTATTTTTCATCCGATTGACTTGAAATTCGGTTTGTAAGCATAGTATGCAAAATAATTGGACACGTGTTTTCCCGATTTCGGAAAATCCGCCCACAAGGAAAATTCTCGGAAAATTCGATATGCAAAAATCTATTTTTCATCCGATTGACTTGAAATTCGGTTTGTAAGGATAGTAAGTGAAATAAATTGAGATGCCATTTTCCGATGTTGGAAAATTTGACCTTAGGGTCGGAAAATTCCCGGAAAAGCGTCCGAAAAGTTTCTATGGGAAAATTTATTTTTCATCCGATTGTGTTGAAACTCGGTTTGTAAGCAAAGTATGCGAAATAATTGGACACGTGTTTTCCCGATTTCGGAAAATCCGCCCACAAGGAAAATTCTTGGAAAATTCGATATGCAAAAATCTATTTTCCATCCGATTGACTTGAAATTCGGTTTGTAAGGATAGTAAGTGAAATAAATTGAGATGCCATTTTCCGATGTTGGAAAATTTGACCTTAGGGTCGGAAAATTCCCGGAAAAGCGTCCGAAAAGTTTCTATGGGAAAATTTATTTTTCATCCGATTGTGTTGAAACTCGGTTTGTAAGCAAAGTATGCGAAATAATTGGACACGTGTTTTCCCGATTTCGGAAAATCCGCCCACAAGGAAAATTCTTGGAAAATTCGATATGCAAAAATCTATTTTCCATCCGATTGACTTGAAATTCGGTTTGTAAGGATAGTAAGTGAAATAAATTGAGATGCCATTTTTCGATGTTGGAAAAATCGACCGTAGGGTCGGAAAATTCCCGGAAAAGCGTCCGAAAAGTTTCTATGGGGAAAATTTATTTTTCATCCGATTGTGTTGAAACTCGGTTTGTAAGCAAAGTATGCGAAATAATTGGACACGTGTTTTCCCGATTTCGGAAAATCCGCCCACAAGGAAAATTCTTGGAAAATTCGATATGCAAAAATCTATTTTCCATCCGATTGACTTGAAATTCGGTTTGTAAGGATAGTAAGTGAAATAAATTGAGATGCCATTTTCCGATGTTGGAAAATTTGACCTTAGGGTCGGAAAATTCCCGGAAAAGCGTCCGAAAAGTTTCTATGGGAAAATTTATTTTTCATCCGATTGTGTTGAAACTCGGTTTGTAAGCAAAGTATGCGAAATAATTGGACACGTGTTTTCCCGATTTCGGAAAATCCGCCCACAAGGAAAATTCTTGGAAAATTCGATATGCAAAAATCTATTTTCCATCCGATTGACTTGAAATTCGGTTTGTAAGGATAGTAAGTGAAATAAATTGAGATGCCATTTTCCGATGTTGGAAAATTTGACCGTAGGGTCGGAAAATTCCCGGAAAAGCGTCCGAAAAGTTTCTATGGGGAAAATTTATTTTTCATCCGATTGTGTTGAAACTCGGTTTGTAAGCAAAGTATGCGAAATAATTGGACACGTGTTTTCCCGATTTCGGAAAATCCGCCCACAAGGAAAATTCTTGGAAAATTCGATATGCAAAAATCTATTTTCATCCGATTGACTTGAAATTCGGTTTGTAAGGATAGTAAGTGAAATAAATTGAGATGCCATTTTTCGATGTTGGAAAATTCGACCTTAGGGTCGGAAAATTCCCGGAAAAGCGTCACGAAAAGTTTGTATGGGGAAAATTTATTTTTGATCCGATTGTGTTGAAACTCGGTTTGTAAGCAAAGTATGCGAAATAATTGGGCACGTGCTTTCCCGATTTCGGAAAATCCGCCCACAAGGAAAATTCCCGGAAAATTCGATATGCAAAAATCTATTTTTCATCCGATTGACTTGAAATTCGGTTTGTAAGGATAGTAAGTGAAATAAATTGAGATGCCATTTTTCGATGTTGGAAAATTTGACCTTAGGGTCGGAAAATTCCCGGAAAAGCGTCCGAAAAGTTTCTATGGGAAAATTTATTTTTCATCCGATTGTGTTGAAACTCGGTTTGTAAGCAAAGTATGCGAAATAATTGGACACGTGTTTTCCCGATTTCGGAAAATCCGCCCACAAGGAAAATTCTTGGAAAATTCGATATGCAAAAATCTATTTTCCATCCGATTGACTTGAAATTCGGTTTGTAAGGATAGTAAGTGAAATAAATTGAGATGCCATTTTTCGATGTTGGAAAATTTGACCTTAGGGTCGGAAAATTCCCGGAAAAGCGTCCGAAAAGTTTCTATGGGAAAATTTATTTTTCATCCGATTGTGTTGAAACTCGGTTTGTAAGCAAAGTATGCGAAATAATTGGACACGTGTTTTCCCGATTTCGGAAAATCCGCCCACAAGGAAAATTCTTGGAAAATTCGATATGCAAAAATCTATTTTCAATCCGATTGACTTGAAATTCGGTTTGTAAGGATAGTAAGTGAAATAAATTGAGATGCCATTTTTCGATGTTGGAAAAATCGACCGTAGGGTCGGAAAATTTCTGGAAAAGCGTCACAAAAGTTTGTATGGGGAAAATTTGTTTTTGATCCGATTGACTTGAAAGTCGGTTTATAAGCTAAGTATGCAAAATAATTGGGCACGTGCTTTCCCGATTTCGGAAAATCCGCCCACAAGGAAAATTCCCGGAATATTCGATATGCAAATCTCTATTTTTCATCCGATTGACTTGAAATTCGGTTTGTAAGGATAGTAAGTGAAATAAATTGAGATGCCATTTTTCGATGTTGGAAAATTTGGCACTAGGGTCGGAAAACTCCCGGAAAAGCGACAGAAAAGTTTGTATGGGAGAAATTTTTTTTTTCGGTTGACTTGAAGCTCGGTTTATAAGCAAAATATGCGAAATAGTTGGACACGATTACGATAACGATAGCGATGACGATAACTATAACGATAACGATAACGATAACGATAACGATTACGATAACGCTATAGATAACGCTATAGATAACGATAACGATAACGGTATCGATAGCGATGAAGATAACGATAACTATAACGGTATCGATAGCGATGAAGATAACGATAACGATAACGGCAACGATAACGATAGCGATAACGCTAACGATAACAATAACGATAACGATAACGATAGCGATAACGATAATGATAACGATAGCGATAACGATGGCGATAGCGATAACGGTAACGATAACGAAAGCGATTGCGATAGCGATAGCAATAGTGATAGCGATTACGGTAATCTTACCCAATGCCGGTCGGAAAAGAAAAACTATATCGGTTTTATGTGATGTCAGTTGACGGCGGCGTAGCGAAGCGCAACCGGACATATCTATTAATATACAACTGTTCAACCTGACTGAATTTTTACAGTTGTATTATCTTATGCTGAAAGTGAGTACTAAGAAACGGTTTTGGAAAATTCTGTCGGGAAATGTGTAAAATTCAAAGAAAACTGTTGTATGCAACTTTTTTGATTGTCATCCGATTAGGCTCAAATTTATTTTCCGGAAAATTCACCCCCCTTGGTGGAAATTGGGTGGTAAAGGTTGTATGGGTTGAGTTTTAGTTCCCGGCGATTAACTCCAAATTCTTTTTCAAAGTTACTCATTAAAAAATAAGATCAGCGTGACTTTCAATTTTTGGAAAATCTACCCCAAAAGTCGGAAAATGGTCGGAAAACTGTTGTAAGCAACTTCTTTGTTTAACGTCGGATTGGGGTCAAACTCATTTTCAAAGATCTACATGAAAATTCAACAATGACTGCATACTAATTTTCCGGAAAATTCACCCCCCTTGGTGGAAATTGGGTGATAGGTTTATGTGGGTTGAATTTTAGTTCCCAGCGATTAGCTCCAAGTTCGTTTTCAAAGTTACTTATAAAAAATATGATCAACGTGACTTTCAACTTTTGGAAAATCTACCCCCAAAGTCGGAAAATGGTCGGAAAACTGTTGTATACAACTTTTTAGTTTATCATCCGAATTTATTTCCAGGGATCTATATGAAAATTTAACCATGACTGCATACTAATTTTCCGGAAATTCACCCCCATTGGTGAAAATTGGGTGGTAAAGGTCTTATGGGTTGAATTTTAGTTTTTGTTTGGAGCTACCAAACTCCAGCTACCAAACTCTATTTCAAAGTTACTAATAAAAAATATGATCAACGTGACTTTCAACTTTTGGAAAGTCTACCCCAAAAGTCGGGAAATGGGCGGAAAACTGTTGTATGCAAATTTTTTGATTATCATCCGATCGGGCTCAAATTCATTCTCAAAGGTCTATATGAAAATTCAACAATGACTGCATACCAGTCTTCTGAAAAATCTACCCCTCTTGGCGGAAATTGGTGGGTAAAGGTTGAGTGGGTTGAAGATATTGGATTATAAAGGTGTCCATGAACTGACTGGAAAATTATAAAAATATTCCGTTCAACGCGGGCTGCCGTTTTTCATTGTACTTGGTTGTGTGCGGGACCGGGACCTGGAGGTGGCCTTAGAGGTGGCCCTGGAGGTGGACCTGTAGGTGGACATGGAGGTGGAAAATGGTCCAAGAACCGCAATATTTGCAAAATTCTTAATCTCGGTATAACTTTGGGGATTGGCTAGACGCTTGCCAGGGAATATTTCTAAGTAGAAGAAACGGGCGAAAAATGGTGCTCAAGCCGCGATATTTGGCAAATTTTTGATTTCAGTGAAACTTAGTGGAATGGTGGACGCTTGCCCTGGAAGCTTTCTAAGTTGAAGAAATGGGCGGAAAATGCTGCACAATCCGCGAAATTTGAAAAATTATAGCGTTCATCCGATTGCAAAGCAACTTTGAGGAATGGTAGGAGAATTGGTGGGAAATGTTCCAAAATGTGTATTCAAGGCCAATCCTTATTTTTGGGCCCATCTTTATCAAATTGGGTTTGTAAGCTTTAAATTTTAGAAGTCCACCACAAAGATCGGAAATGTCAGGAGAGACTTTTTTTAACCGCGGGCGGGGCATAAGAGTTAATCTCTGCTTTGAGCCGATGTATGTAAGATACGGTCAAATATTTTCCAATTTGTGAAACTCACCCCCAAGACGGAAAAGAAAAACTGATACCGATATCGCTAATTTCTGCCCTCCGTCCCCTTGTCTTCAGTGTCTTTGATGGCAAGTCGTTTTCCACACTTAGCGTAAATTATAAAAAATAGTTTTGTCCAGAAACTTTGGTCCGTTGACATTTATTGGTTCTACCCCCATGTCGCCTGACAAACTTTATTTTCATTGGGGAAAAAATATTTTACCAACGAAATTTCTATTTAATTTCGCTACGTTCCGTTTCGTTTGCTATGCAAATTGTTCGTACGCTTTTGATGCGCTTTTAATTAGCCAAACGCACACACTCTCCCACCTACACTCCGTTATACGAATATAGCCAGAGAAATCCATGGCCAATTACTTGTTTTTGTTTTTTTCTATGCACTTTGATTCCGCGCTTTTCAATCCCATGCAAATGAGTGGCCCCCTCACCGTGAGGTGACAGGATTCGTTTGTCGCTCTTTTTGAACGTTTGGCGTTTTTAGTTTTGTGAAGTGTCCTTTGCATATTCAGCGGGAGAGTGTGCTTGGCGGTGGAACAACATGCAAATGCATTTTTCACTTCCCCTCAGCTAGTGAAAGGGGCGCTCTTTGCTTTTGATATGCGGTGTTTTGGCACCCTAACGGTTTTTAATACACTCCAAAGAGGGTAAATGGAAATCTTAATGAGTTTGGGGAAATACCGATACTAATCCAAAGAAATTTGAGTTCGATCTTTTTAAAATTCACTGTTGCTGTCATATAATCATGGCTGTGATTGCCTTCGTATCTTTTGTTAAGCGAGGTGTAGAGGAGTTTTTGTAGACCTCGACAGTTTTCGGAAAATATTTAGTTCGTCGTCTGCCTTTTTTTTTTTTTTATATTTTATGGATGAAAATATTGGAAAGTTAACTTCGGCTCGGTCGAAGTTTTGCATACCCTTGCAGCCTCCATTGAAAACAAATTAGTTTTTCTAACTAAGACAACTTTTCGGACCTTACTTTTCTATGGGAGCTATTCTATATAGATATCCGATTTCGACCAAACTTAGTTGAATCATGGAAAATCACAATAAACTAACAATTAGGAAATAAGGAGGCGATCCTATTTAAAACAAAAAAGTTTTTCTCACAAGAACTTCTTTTTCGACCGATCATTCATACTAGCTATATGCTATGTTCATCCGATTTTGCCAAAACTTTGTAGAATTTTGGAAAAGTTTAAGTATATGCCAATGGTAAGGATGTTTCGATTGAAAACAAATAGTTTTTCTCACTAAAACTAGTTATCAACCGATCGTTCCTATGGAAGCTATATGCTATAGTCATTCGATTTTGACAATACTTTGCAGAATTGTGTGAAAGCATACCAAATTAATAAATGCCAATTTTAAGGACATTTCCATTGGAAATAAAAAAGTTTTTTTAAATTAGACTTCTTTTCAAGAGTATACTTTTTATGGCAGCTATACTATATAGATGACCGATTTCGACCAAACTTTGTGAAAACATGGGAAACTAAAAAACTAGTTAACCAAGAAATACAAAGCTTGGAGGCGTTTCCATTGAAAACAAAATAGTTTTTCTCCCTAAAACTAGTTTCTCGTCCGATCGTTCCTATGACAGGCGAAATGCTATAGTCATCCGATCCGGCCTGTTTCGACAAATGTGCAGTGTATTTGTTCCTAAAGACTTCGTGCAAAGTTTGGATAGCTTTAAAAACTGACGGAGGAGATAGCATAGAAACAGACGGACAACAAGGTTAAATCAACTCAGCTCGTCATGCTGATCAAGAATATATACTTTATGTGGTCGGAGATACTTCCATCAATGCGTTGCAAACATCCGGAAAATTTTATAATACCCTCTGCAAGGGTTTAATAATTTTGAAAGCGGTAAAAGCTACAAATATTAAATTTTTTTCAATATTTGGGACTTAAATCCTTTTTCGAAAAAAAACAATTTTTGAAATAAAAAATTCAAAAATTTTAAAAGATTTTTTTTAAAACTATGTTTTTTTTAACTTGGTCAAGCAAAAATACTATTCTTCAAAAACTTTCCAAAAAATATATAGCAGCATGAGGGGTGGAACAAGTTAATCGGCCATTTTTGCCTTACAAACCTCTTTTTTATACCCTTGCAGAGGGTATTATAAAATTGTCCGGATGTTTGTAACGCATAGAAGGAAGCATCTCCGACCACATAAAGTATATGTATTCTTGATCAGCACGACGAGCTGAGTTGATTTAGCTTTGTCCGTCTGTCCGTCTGTTTCTATGCTATCTCCTCCGTCAGTTTTACAGCTATCCAAACTTTGCACGAAGTCTTTAGGAACAAATACACTGCACATTTGTCGAAACAGGCCGGATCGGATGACTATAGCATTTCGCTGTCATAGGAACGATCGGTTGAAAAACTAGTCTTAAAGAGAAAAACTTTCTTGTTTTTAAAGGAAATGCCTCCAAACTACGTATTTCTTAGTTTACTATCCCTTCCCATGATTTCATTAAGTTTGGTCGAAATCGGATGACTATAGCATAAAAAAATTTTAGTGAGATTTTGTTTTAGAAATTCATACATATAAAATAAATAATGTAGCTCCCATAGGAACGATCGGTCGAAAACTTGTTCGAGTGAGGAAAAACTTTTTTGTTTTTAATGAAAACGTACTTTTTATTGGCGTACACTTATTGTATATACTTTGGACACATTTCTACAAAGTTTTATCAAAATCGGATGACTATAGCATATAGCTGCAGTATGCATGATCGGTCGAAAAACAAATTCTAGTGAGAAAAACTTTTTGTTTTAAATCGGATTGCCTCCAAATTTCGTAATTAACAGTGAATTATGCTTTTCTATGATTTCACCAAGTTTAATCGAAATCAGACATCTTTATAGTATAGATGTCCAAAAAGTAGTCTTAGAAAAGCTTTTTGTTTTCAATGGAAGCTGCAAGGGTATCAAGTTAACTTTCCCTGTTTTTTTTATTTAATATCAGAGCATTGTAGAAAACGTTATTGTTTCCATAAACTAAACAATCGCTGCAGAAAAACTTTAATAAAACAACATTTTCGGCTTGAGCAAAGTCGCTATTTAGCTGAAATTTTGTTTCCAGGTATTTTTGACTTTGCCCTTTCAGAATTTGCCTGAATATCGTAAGTCGAAGTCGAAACAAATTCTGAGCCCATCTAACGTTTATATTTGTATGACTTTTTGTTTTTCAGCTGAATGAAGTTGTTTTAACATTTACTGAGGTTTCATTCGCTAGGGACACAAAATGAAGCTTTAGTGTCCCTTTGATTGCTTAACAGGTTTCCCACCTTGCCATCAAATATTCCGCAGACTCTTCGTATTTGCTGAATGTGCAAAAGGAAACGTTAAGGTTTTTAAAATTTTCTTTTGCCCATTCAAATAGTTTTTTAGCCGTCAAAATTGCACTTCTTATTCCCTGTAGGAGGCAATATCGTCTAGCCAATCGCTTCAGATTACCGCCTACACCGTCACAGGCACCCATTTGCTGTGGCAAAAAAGAGCCACTCTGCTGCAACGCCAAAATCTTTCAAATGTGTTAACAGGATTTCGAAATTTTCAAACTGACGGAGGAAATCGCATAGAAACAGACGGACAGACGGACATGTCTATGTCAACTCAGCTCGTCATGCAGATCAAGAATATATATACTTTATTTGGTCGAAAATGCTTCCTTCTGTGCGTTACAAACATCCGGACAATTTTAATATACCCTCTTTAAGGGTATAAAAATCAAAACAACAAAATATAAAATTGATTCATTTACTGGATTTTTGGATTACAGTATTACTCTTTAGCTTTAAAATAGACTATAGCAAACAATTCTGCGATTTTTTTAATCGAAGGTATACCATTTGGAAGTTCTGTGTTCAAAATTTTTAAATTGTCTGCCCAAAAAATATGCTAAGCAAAATCACTATAGTTGGCTACTTATTTGTATTAAATTGCTATGAACATTTTTCAACACTATCCATTGCATATTTAAGGGCGGTACGAAATATGATCATTTTGATCGCATGTATTTAAAACGGTATAGTTTCGTTTAAAAAATAGGGGAAAGTTAACTTCGGCTTGGCCGAAGTTTCGTAAGCTCTTGCAGTTTGTTTTTCTAAATAAGACTTCTTTTCGTTCCTTACTTTTCTATGGGAGCAATACTACATAGATGTCTGATTTCGACCAAAACGGTCCGAAATATAACAAAAAAAGTTTTTCTCACAAGAACTTCTTTTTCGACCGATCATTCATACTGCAGCTATATGCTATGTTCATCCGATTTTGCCAAATCTTTGTAGAATTGTATAAAAGTATATAAAATAAATATATGCCAACGTAAGGGACTTTTCCATTCCATAGTAAACTAAGAAATACAAAGTTTGGAGGCGTTTCAATTGATTATAAAAAAGTTTTTCTCACTAAAATTAATTTTTCGACCGATCATCCGATCCGGCGGTTCAGAAAAATGTGCAGCGTACTTGTAGCAAAAGACTTCGTGCAAAGTTTGGCGAGGATAGCTTTCAAACTGACGGAGGAAATAGCATAGAAACAGACAGACGGACAGGGCTAAATCAACTCAGCTCGTCGTGCTGATCTAGAATATATATACTTTATGTGGTTGGAGATGCTTCCTTCAATGCGTTACAAACATCCGCACAATTTTATAATACCCTCTGCAAGGGTATTGTTTCGAGGAGGCATTAATTTATGCCACCTTTTATGCGAAATTGTTTAAACAATTGATCTTGAGGTTTGTGTTTAATAAAAGAAACAGTGTGGGGGTTGGTTTTGGCACAAGATGTGATTGTGTTAGTGCAGGTGTATTTGGTTGCTGTTGGTGTTTGTTGATTAAATGTACAATGTATTTTGCTTTGATTGTTAAACAATGTTTGTTGAATGCATATTTGTTGCAAATGAGATTAATTGTTTTTTATGTTTGTGCGAAAGCGATGCGTGCAGTGACGTTAACAAAGCGAGCGATAGATAGCGACTACTGATCTCGCAAACCGAGATAAGCATAGCTAGGCCGCAAGCAGAGTTTAGGCAGCCGAACGCATATGCTTAGATAAAAGCTGCATGCATATAAATAGATTTTACATATGTAAACAAAGCAAACAAAGGGCTGCCAGAAGGGCAGTTACGTTAAGATGAAAATGAGTTGAGTTAATTATTTGAAATAATCAATAGATCTAGGAAATTATATTCTGCTCCCGACAGGTATAAAGATCTTTTAAAAAGATTTTCTCACTGGAACTAGTTTTTCGACCGATCGTTCCTATGGGAGCTATATGCTATAGTCATCCGATTTTGACCTAAGTTAGTAGAATTATGTGGAAGCACTCCAAATAAATAATTGCCAAGTTTTAAGACATTTCCATTGAAAACAAAAAAGTTTTTCTAAGACAACCTCTCAGACTTTTCTATGACAGCAATACTACATAGATGTCGGATTTCTACCAAATGGAAAAGCATAGTAAACTAAGAAATACGAAGTTTGGAGAGGCATTTCCATTGAAAACAGAAAAGTTTTTCTCACCAAAACTAGATTTTCGACTGATCGTTATTATGACAGCTATATGCTATAGTTATCCGATCCAGCCGGTTCCATCAAATGTGCAGCGTATTTGTCCCAAAAGACATCGTGCAAAGTTAGGTGAGGATAGCTTTAAAATTGACGGAGGAGATAGCATAGAAACTGACGGACAGATCATGCTGATCAAGAATATAAATACTTTATGTGGTCGGAGATGATTCCTTCAATGCCCTACAAACATCAGGACAATTTTATATAGTACCCTCTGCAAGGGTATAAAAAGTCCAAATAAGAAACGATCTGAAGGTCCAAATAATAAACTGACAGCTTGATTCTTTCAAAAAAAAAAACTCTACATTTCAAGCTAAGCCGCTTCCAATCTGCAAAACATTTCCACTCTACCACCAATAACATTTTTCACAAATTCATTAAAAGTTAAGAATTGCTCTCCTGAAAAGTATAAAAAAACACACTTGCGCTGTTTTACCTTGTTGCCAGAGATATATGAACAACGTGGTTTCGAGAAAAACGAGTTTGAAGTTTGCAGTTGCTAGGAAGTTTGGGTCTCCTTAGGTCATTAAAAGGGCAATATTTCTTTAGCAGGCCCGTTTCCGATTTCGATCAGATCATGCGGAATCGGAATTGGTAGCTGTTCCCGTTTCCGAAAAACAATCAAGTTACTCGGTTTCTAAAGTTTTGCCTTAGAGTCAGTGGAATAAAGAGTAAATGACAATTTTCTTGGCAACGGTGATTCTTTTCATCTTGCAAATGTTTTTATTGTAACAAGTCTAATATTGTAGAGATCTTGAAGTATACATTGATATATCGTGTGTACAACTTTATTTAAATTCGTTTTTTTATGCTTGTACCTCGGCAATTGCATGTAAGCGAACGAAAGATCGATCAAAATGAAACCGAGCTGTTCGCAATTCCGCATCAGCCCATGCTCAGTGCTGATCGAAATTGTTACGGCTGTCTTATGGCTGAATTAAAATTCAAAACGATTCGAGCACTCATTCAAAAAGACAATCGATTTCAATTTTACTCGGAAACGGGAACACCGAAATGAAAACGATTCGGAATTGCGATCGTTTTACTTCTTAATTTAACTCGGAAACGGGAACAGGCCACCGCAAATTTGAAAAAACGTTATATATTGTTTCGAACCCGCGAACCGGAATTTCGCATAAATTTGTTGTGTTTGCTGCCCTGCTTGGTTATAGCAGTTTTATATACAACTTTATTTACAAGCCTACAAGTATGCAATTCAAATTGATTCCGATGTAGGAATTGTTTCCTTCCCAATAAGAGAACGATAGCTAAATAACTGCGACTGTGCTCACTAGGGGTGGTCAACAGATGCCTCAACCGTTCAGTTCAATTCAATGCTGGATGAGCCTGGGATGTTAGTGAAATTATGAATGCCTTCCCACCCGTCAATTTCTCGTATGTATCCGGACATACGAGAATTACGATAGTTTCTCTTATAATCGAAATCCGTTTTTCTTAAGAGATGCGGGTTTCAAACGGCCATTAGCTATTTTTTCTCTATATGTGACAGCAGCAAAGAAGAGAAACAAAGGAAAAGAAAAATGCACAGAAACTCAGAACATTGTAAAAAATATCGGAAAAATATAGAAAATTTTAAAAACAACAAAAGAAAAAAAAGAGAAAATAAAAATAATTTGTATGTCAATGCCTTGAATGGGATTCGAACCCACGACCTCGCGGCTGCACGGCAAATGTCTTGCCATTCTACCACCGGTCTTGATTGCATTCTTTACTGTCATTTCGCCACCGTCTCGCGCGACACTGTTGTATCGGTGAGCGTAAAGATGTCCGTCGTTCGTGTTAGAGGGCCGAGGTCCTGAGTTCGAGTCCCAGTAAAGGGTAAGTAAAAAAAAAATCATAATAAAAAAAAATTTTATTTAAAAAAATTATCACAGCAAAAGTATGAGGGGAAGGGAGGGGGTGGTGGGCGGCTTGGTTTGGGGTGTGTGTGTGGGGAGCAGCAGCAACTTTTTTTTCAACTTTCGCGAAACTAAACGTTTGCAACACGTTTTCGGATCCGTTCTCGACACTTTCTCGATAGCGAAAACGTATTGGAAACGGATTAGTTTTCGATCCGTTTTCGCTATCGAGAAAGTGTCGAGAACGGATCCGAAAACGGATATCGAGAACTTATGTTTTGCTGCCACAAACTGAGCGACAGGTAATACTTTTTCGGATAGAGAACGGAACACATTCTCGATAGTTTTGTGAGAGAAACCTTCGAGAAAATGTCGAAAACGGATGCGTTCTCGATACCGGTTGTCGGGTGGGACCCGAAATTGTCGGGTGGGGTGCGTTAACACAGAGGCAGAGCCTACTACTTTACGATGTTCGCTCTTTTTGGGCAAGCCCTTCAATTCTAAACTCATGTGTAAGTTTCATGGGAATTACTGAAATTAGCACTAATAAATTCAGGTCTGAGTTAGAGAACTACAGGTATGATTCTCAATTCTTACTGGCAAACTACTGTCATTTCTAAGCATGTAAAGGCGATTCGTACCATTTATTGAGGGAGAGGATCTTAGTCAGTTTTTTGCATTATTTTGTAATCCAAAAAAGGGTATATAAAAATGCATGTAATTTTTTTCTCTTCATATTAGGCACCTACCTTTTTGGCTTTTAAATTCGTCACACTAGCTAAGCCCGCTCTACCTATAATTGTCAAAAACTGCCAATATTTCGAATATTTTCCATTAAATGAAATTCCCCTTTTTCCGAAATGCATTTTGTGATTGACAAGTTAAAGCCAGCTTCACACCTGCAGGTTTTCATTTACAAAAGTGATTCACTATTTGTTCCATTGGCATTTATGGGTTATTTTAACTGTGTCAGTGGCATATTTGACCACATTGGTCTGCAATTGATTGATTTGCTTCACCCACACACACAAACACCTACCCAGCTTAACTCAGTCCGTTTAATTAAAAATGCGATTCAACAAAAGGCAAGGACACCGTTCGGATGCACAAAGGATAATAAGCGGAAATCACACTACTCAAACCGGCACATGTTTTCCACTATTTATTTGCTCTGGAGCCGTGCACTGCATCTACATACAACATTGAAGTATTTGAATATCGACGTGTGTCTGGACATTCCAGGTAGCGTTCCGCCTGCGCTGGTCTACCTGCAGAGTCCTCAGTCTCTGTCGGTGTCATCCTGCTGCCTCATTGTGTGGCGAGGCGCGCATGTAAATTTGTCCAACCAGCAAAGACAAACACTTGTGAAAGCGAATGGACAAACGACCGCCTGTTTGTGGACACCTGCGGCATATTTCTTCCTTTTTTTATACACACAAATTTTTTGCATACAATCGGAGCCCGACTCCGCAGCATTCTCGGTCTGTGAATTTTGATTTATACGAACAATGGCAATGAGCATTTTATATGCAATGAGTTTTTCAATATTTCTATACTGCCTGCAAGGCAATTTTTTAGAGACAATAGAGATCATTAGAGGTGGGTTAGAGCTCTGTGGCTTTGTTGGGAATATGTAAAACTAGTTTTTTCAATTTATAGAGTGGTTTATAATCCAGGTAGATGGCTCAAAGCTTATTTTTATATATATTGGTATTTAAGGTTGGTCCTAAGGCAACCCGATCTTATCAAAAAGATACGAAACATTTATTTTATAATACATATTTTTTTTATATGTTCTTTAAACTTTTTAGCGACTCGGTACATTGGGAGTGGCATCGACCACGATAGCCATATCAAATCAATTTTAAATTTTGTATGATCTAAATCTTATACAAAATATCGTATAAAGGGGTACTTAAGCGTGCTAAAAAAATTCTGAAAAAATATTAAAATATAATACTAAATTAAAAAAGTCTTAGAGTTACTAAAAGTGCATGACAATACTCGCGAAATTTCTAAAAGCTATCTCTTTTTTGACAATAACTACGGTTTTTTTTTGGTGATTGTTAAAAAGGTCATGATGTAATATTTATTAAGTAATGGGTTTTATCGATTCTTTAATAGCAATTGTCCATAATTTAAGTTTTTGCTGTTTGCTTGGTCGAGAAAAAAATTAGCAACAAACTAGGAATGTCGAAAATAATATCGAAATATCGATATTTTTGTCCAAAAATACTATATATCGTTATTGAATAATTTGTCCGAGGCGATATATCGGATCTCCGGAAGACAGGAACTCTCCTGTGGTTAAGGGGGCGTATGTAGTGAGGTAAAGTTGCTGATCGGTTTAACATGGAAAGCCCAGCGCGATCCTGGCTTACTGCGTCCCAAGTCGACTCACACCTCCCCGTGGTAACCCCTGGTAACAGAGCAATGCATCCGCAAAGCTGCTGGCTAACGTGAGCGGCGCCCTCTCCCTGGGGTCAAACAGGGGGCGTCGCATCGGGCTGGCACCCGATAGGCGTACCCCCCACCCGCCAATGAAAACTAACACAATGCCTCGGATACGGACCCCCCGACGACGACCCACGCAAACGTTTTAAGGACCGATTTGAGGATATGCACCTGGAATGTACGCACCCTCAATAGAGAGCGCGCGGATTCCAAGCTGGTGGATGTCCTCGAGGAACAGTCGGCGGACATTACCGCACTTCAGGAAATAAGATGGACTGGACAGGGGTGTAGGAGGATAACATCCGAAACCAACGCCCCATGGGAGATCTACTACAGTGGACATGATTCGAAGCACGAGTTTGGTTGCGGCTTTGCAGTCAACAAAAGACTGTGCCGCTCTGTCATCAGCTTTACACCAGTTGACAAGCGACTTGCCGCACTCAGACTTAAGGCAAAGTATTTTAATATTAGTCTTATCTGTGCGCACGCCCCGACAGAAGAAAGAACGATTCGGAAAAAGACGAATTCTATGAGCGCCTAGAAGACCTATATGAGCGCTGCCCCGATCACGACATCAAGATCGTGCTAGGCGATTTTAACGCACAAATCGGGAGAGAAGAAGTTTATCGCCCGACTATCGGCCGATTTAGCCTACACGATGATTCCAACGGAAATGGTAAGAGGCTAATAGACTTCGCTTCGGGCCGGAACATGGTCATTAGTAGCACCAGATTTGAACACCGCAACGACCACAAGGCGACCTGGACGTCCCCTGGTCAATCAATACGAAACCAGATTGATCACTTTGCGATAGACGGACGGCACTCTTCGAGTGTTCTGGACGTACGTGTGCGCCGAGGAGCCAATATTGACTCGGATCACTACCTTGTTGCAGCCAAAGTACGCACACGGCTCAGTGTGGCTCATGCCGCACAGTCTAATACACGCCGAAAGCTGAACGTTGAGAAGCTGCAATCGCAACGGACATCCCAAGCCTACTCAGCAAAACTCACCCAGCTGCTCAGGGAAACCCCACCTGGCCCTCCTGGTGTTGACGAACAGTGGAAGCATATTTCACACTCTATGAGTACAGCTGCCAAGGAGATTCTCGGATTCGCCGAAAACTCCCGAAAACAGTCATGGTACGATGATGAGTGCCGCCGCGCTACTGCAGAGAAAGACGCTGCCTACAGGAGAACTCTGCAGTCAGGGAGCAACGCGGGCTGTTAATGAGAGATACCGGGAGAAAAGGAGAGAGGAGAAGCGCCTTTTCAGAAGGAAGAAAAATGAGCAGGAAAAGCGCATGAGGGAGGAAGTCGAAGTGCTGTTCGGAAGGAGTGAGACTCGAAAATTCTACCAAAAAGATTAGGCAACTAACCGAAGGTTTTAAGCCCAAGTCACACTTTTGAAGGACGAGCACGGAAATCTGGTCAGAAATCCGGAAGTGGCACTAGACAAATGGAGAAGCTATTTCTCTAACCTGCTGGGAGGTGATGACGAACACAATGCCGCCTCTGGGGAAGTAGCGACACCACCAATCGATAACATAGAGATAGATCCGCCGGACCATAATGAAGTCTTGTTAGCCATAAAAAGGCTAAAAAATAACAAATCTGCTGGCGCTGATGAGCTGCCTGCTGAATTGTTCAAGGCTGGCGGTGAGGAGCTGGTAAGGTGCATGCACCAACTCCTATGCAGAGTATGGTCCGAAGAAAGCATGCCCGAAGATTGGAACCTAAGTGTACTCTGTCCAATATTTAAAAAGGAGACCCTGCGGTTTTGCGCCAATTACCGCGGGATCAGTCTCCTTCCCATCGCATATAAGGTTCTATCATGCATCCTATGTGAACGTTTAAAGCCGAGAATAAGTGAACTGATTGAACCTTATCAGTGTGGCTTTAGACCTGGCAAATCCACCACGGACCAGATATTCACATTGCGACAAATCCTGGAGAAGACCCAAGAGATGTATCGACACCCACCACCTTTTTGTTGACTACAAAGCCGCCTTTGACACGCCGATAAGGTCAAAGTTCTTTGAAGCCCTGTCTACCTTTGGTATTCCAGCAAAGTACGTTCGACTTTGCATGATGACGTTGAGAAGCACACAAAGCTCCGTCAAAATAGGTAAAGACCGCTCCGAGCCTTTCGATACCAAAGAGGTTTTAGGCAGGGTGATACCTTATCGTGCGACTTCTTTAATCTACTGATGGAGTACATACTGCGCCAGTGCCCAAATGCTAACAGAACGGGCACCATCTTTACCAGAGATAACATGCTACTTGCATATGCCGATGATATTGACATCATCGGCAAAAGCGAATCTGTGGTAAAAAGGCGTTCTCAGAGATAGAGAAGCAGTCAAAACTTATGGGCTTAGCGGTAAATGAGGATAAGACGAAGTACCTACAATCAACGCGCAGTGAGTCTACGCTTGGACAATCTGTTGCAATGGGAGACTACAGTTTCCAGGTTGTTAAGGAATTTGTCTACCTCGGGACGACGATTACCAGCGACAACAACACCAGTCTGGAAATCCGAAGAAGAACTACGCTTGCAAACCGATGTTATTACGGGCTCAATAAGGAGTTCAAGAGCAGAGACCTCTCTCGGAAAACGAAAATTGCGCTATACAAGTCGCTTATCATCCCAGTCCTGCTATACGGCGCAGAAGCATGGACAATGACAAAAGAGGATGAGGCGGCAATTGGCGTGTTCGAGAGAAAAGTTCTTCGGAGGATTTATGGACCTCTAAACGTTGGCGGCGAATTTCGCATCGAATGAATCGCGAACTGTATGAGCTCTATGGGGACACTGACCTAGTCAAGCGCATAAAACAACAGCGTTTGCGCTGGATAGGACATGTTACCCGTATGGATGATAACGCTCCAGCAAAGCGTGTGTACAATCGGCATGCGATAGAGTTGGGAGGCACTCCTCCGCCTGGTCGACCAAAGAGGAGATGGCGTGACCAGGTGCAGGGAGACATTGCGAAACTGGGATAAGGGCTGATTTTTAAGAGCTAAAGGAAAGTTTAAAAAAAAAACACATAAAATTCGGAAAAAAGCATGAAATCTTTATTTGAATCGATAGTACGGTCCATATAATTTAATGTTTGAAGATTATTTCATGCAAATGTTGACGTGACTGCGCCTCAAATGGTCCATCCGCTTAGTCCAATTTTGGCATACTCTTTTCTTTCGTCCGGTATCTCACGAATAAATGCTTCAATGTTGTCTTCCAATGCGTCAATTGAAGCGGGCTTGTCTGTATAGACATGAGCTTTAACATAGCCCCACAAAAAATAGTCTAAAGGCGTTAAATCGCACGATCTAGGCGGCCAATTGACCGGTCCCGAACGTGAAATAAAATGTTCACCGAACTCGCCTCTCAATAAGTCCATTGTTGCGCGTGCTGTGTGGCATGTGGCACCGTCTTGTTGTGAAGTCAAGCTCTTGCAATTTGGGCAAAAAAAAGTTGGATATCATCTCACGGTAGCGCTCACCATTCACAGTTACAGTACGATTCACATCATCTTTGAAGAAGTGCGGTCCAATGATGCCACCAGCCCATAAACCGCACCAAACTGTTCACTCCAAAATCGACAATTCTGCTTATTTACGTACCCATTGAGTCAAAAATGAGCTTCGTCGCTGAACACAATTTTTCGGTAAAAAAGTGGATCTTCGGCCAACTTTCCAAGAACCCATACACCAAAAATTCTACGTTGCGGTAGGTCGTTCGGCTTCAATTCTTTCACCAGCTGTATTTTGAGAGGCTTCACACCTAAATCCTTCCGCAAAATTTTCCACGTTGTTGATTAACAGAGGCCCAATTGCTGCGAACGGCGACGAATCGATAATTGATGGTCATCATTAACTCTGGCCGATACAGCTGCGATATTTTTTTCAGTTCGCACTCTACGTAAGCGTGTTGGTGGTTTATTGTCCAACAATGTAAATTTGGTGCGAAATTTAGTCACAATAGCCCGAATAGCCACTTCAGTGGGTCGATTTAACTGACCATAAAATGGAAGAAGCGCGCGATGAACTTTCTTAGAGTACGCATTTTGATAATAAAATTCAATAATTGGCAAGCGTTGTTCGTTTGTAAGACGATACATGGTTAAATTATAGACCAAACTGAAGATGTTAGACAGTGAAACAAATCACGAAACGTGCGTGAGCTGTTTAAACCAGTGTTGCCAAAAAGATAATAGCTAAAAAATCACCCTTT
>JAEIFV010001571.1:0-35888 GCA_018904265.1 Lordiphosa collinella | reverse complement strand
CGGTTTTCCTTCCTTATAATCTAGTACACACAAAAAAATCCGGTGGGTAAAATTAACTATGCTGACAGTGACTTTTTTCCAATTTTTTTATGCGTGTGTTTTATTGTTGTTTGGTATTCGTGCTAACAGTTTCATCTACTGACGAAATTGTAAGTATTACGTTTTTATGCTTGCACGTATTTTTTTGTTGCAATTAACAACTGTTATCATAGTAAATTTAGCTACAAATATTTTTACACATATTTTGTTATTGTAATAAGTTACAGTTATTTCGGTAAACTTACCATAGAAATGGTATGATCTGACGTGACCAAAGTTGCTCTTTTTAGCATTTAAGTTATATTACAGAAAAAATAGTCATCTTACTAATATTATGGTATTATTACAGAAAACATAGTTAAGTAAAACAGTAAAAATAGTAGATTTGGGTACACACACTTACTCAAAGACTTTTGAATCTTTGGCGTTGCTACCGTATGAGTTATTTTTTCTCTTGTGCTGCCTTGGAATTCCCAAACAGTTAAAGCATTTCTGGCATGGAATGGCCTCTGCCAACTTGCAGAATATGTAAAAAAACATAACTTATAGACCTGGAGGCTGCTAAAACGTTCTCTCATTGATTTTCGAAAAGGTCACTAAAACAGACACATAGTAAAGTAACTAAAGTAGTTACATTACTATTTTTTGGTACTTTTACAGTAAAAAATGTCTTACTACTTGTATGGTAACTCACTCGACAGATAAAACAGTATTCCTACAACTTTACAGTAGTTTTTCGGTACATTTTCCAGAAAACTGTTAATGTACTATTTTACTGGTAAAATTACTGTGAAAATAGTAAGAAAAGCTACTTACTGTAAACATCGGTATATATTACAAATTTTGTCGGTTGGCGCATTTCTAAACGATATTTTCGGTTCGATTTACTAGCAATAGTTCTCTTTACGTAAAGGTTTACGCGACAGTCACTGTAAAAATTGATTAATTTTACCGACTTAGTGGGTTGGAGCATTTCTAACCTACGATATCGGTTAAATTTACCCACAGATTTTTTTGTGTGTAGGTGACATTATTCTTGACACTTTACATATAAACTCATACTAGTTTAGTTAAAAATCCAATCGTTTATACGAAAATCTCTAGAGATTTCTGTGACACCCCCGATTAAACATTTTTCGAGCAGTGCATTCAGCCATCGACTTTAGTGTCCTACAATTTGGTCAACGTCCCTGTTTCATAGTTGTTGATATGGCGTTTAAACTGACAGCTTTCTAACGCTTTGTAGACATATTTTTTTGGCTTGCCTTTTAAAAAAGTGCTCAGCTTTCCCCTTTTTTGTTTTTTTTTTGACAGATTTGGTTACAAAAAATCCCTCAAATAAGCGAAAAAAAATGCAAAAGCGTAAAAAAACAGCTAGGCATCGCACTCTTGAGATTTACATTGTAAAGTGATGCGAAAACCCTCCCAGATACATATAATATAGTAGATGTAGATGTATCGTGGACCAAGAAAAAACTGCATTTAAATTAATTGAATTTTTGCAGATTTTTTTGGCCAGTGCAAAAAATCTCTTTCTCTATCCTTGCTTCAGGCAGTTGGTCAATGTGCTGTTATTGAATTGGTTTGGGGATTCAGTTAGGTTGACCTACAAGTCGAAATGGACACCCCAAGATTACTTAAGCGTCGTCCGGAATGCATTTGGTATGTGTGTGTGTGTGTGTCATTACTGCGATGGCCTTTTCCATTTAGCCATCTTCATTTTTAGTCTGCATTTGAGTTCATTAAATTTGCAAGTAAGTTGAAAGTTGTTTTTGTTTGCTTTGTGGTGCTTGCTTAGGCTGGTAAATGAAAGGCTTGTGAAATAATATATGAATCACAAACTAATGGGATTCTTTAGTGCAGTGTGGTCTGGTTTTCCATTGCTGAGGCTTAAGAATGGCATAGAAGCAGGGTTTTTTTTTGTAGTTAGAAATATAATTGTTCTTTTATGAAAATTAAACTAAATCTTTAAAATAAAATTCAAAGTTTAATTCAATATAAATTATTATTTAAACCTTTCTAATTTCATAATTGTTCAAAATTTTTGGGTTGACTATAAATCCTTTTTCAGCGCTTTCCATTCAGAGTCCTAAGGTACAATTCTTTCTTTTTTTTGCGGGATTTATAATTGTCATTTTCGTTCACAGCTAGAACATTTATGTCAGATTTTATATCCGGAAGTAGTTAATCCAACCTATCACTGTATAACCTTTCTCCAAACAAGAGTACTCACTCAACAAAGATAAGTGCGAACACTTTTGTGCATTAGAATACCCTTAGCACCAATCCGTGCCCCATTCCAAGCTTTGCATTTTACGCCTGCTTAATCCTAGTTACATTTCCGCAAAACGTGCGCATCCTGGCACCCATCCTGTGTGCAGCAGCACGTGCTGCAGCTCAGCTGGAAAATAATTACTACAATTGCATTTAGTCTTTGGGCATAAAGTTCATTAGGTCACATCAAAACTGATTTTGAACTGGGCTTGAATTTAATTAAATTTTGTGAGCGGTTTTTTAAAGCTACTTAAGTTAACTGTGAGCTTGTGCGGCAAACTTTTTTTTGACAGTTTTTCCTGCCTGCCACTGGCAATGGCATTTCATAAGCAATCTAAAAAAGGCATACGAATGGCATACATTATTTGAAATGCCAAGCAAATAATGCCAGCCAAGGGTTATAAGTTGATTTCTCGGGCTCACCGATACAAACCACCTGCTGCAGACCGAAATAACGAACTTTAAACCACACAGATGTGTATGAGTATTTGCAGCAGATGCTTAGAACATCACAAGTAGACAAAGCTGTCTTTGGGGTCACGATGACAGTGAACATGGAAATACCCTTTAAGATTATTTATTTAAAAACTAGTCTTATCTCACGTTGTTTCAGAACTTGGGCAGTGCGAAGTCGAAGTCTTGATTACACTAGTTTACAGCATTTTTCATCCTCTTCAATTTGACGTCATTCCTAATGTAAAATCACGCGCTAAATCCGAATATGGAGTTAAAAAAATTTAATGTATGTATAACAGATATCGAGATAATCCGAAATTATGGTTTTTGCATTTTGAAAAGATCTCACTAAATTACAAATATCTCAATTATGAAATAACTTATGAATGAATGAGATTATGAAATATACACCAAGTTAAAGCTTATAAAATTATCTTTTAATCACTCATACGTTGTTTTATTGTCAAACATGTAGTTTGGATGCTATTTACCAAGATATCGAACATTTCGTTTCATTTATATCGAAAATTTAAAAACTCGTTAATTACACCGTTGTTTTAACTAACAAACAAATTTTTTTTAATTTCTTTCTCTTTTGGATGATATAAACTAATGTATAACAAATTAAAAACGTGCTTATTTATCGAAATCTGTTGCAAATTGTAGAAGTTACTAGCATTTATTTAAAAAATGTGCAATTTCAGTTTTACCGTTCCACCGTTTGTGTGCACAGTTTTCCTCTCGCGTGAGAAACCAACAAAAGTCACCCAACATGGCCTTATTCCAAAATACTTGATTGCTTAATTCCAGTATATTCATATCCTGAGGAAATCGTTCGCTCTCACCACGAGGTTTTCAGGAGAGAAAGGCAAAAAAATTTCACTCCTGTTTGCAATACAATTTTTAGCGTTTGAGTACAATAAAAACATTAATATAATATACAAAATTTACATATTTTCTCTTGATTTCTTATTAAATGTCATTCATTGTAGTTAGAACTTTCGAAATTTCCAAGAAATGAAGTGACAACACGACGGAACGAATTCCATGCGTTATCCTTATCCTTGGATAACATTAAAGTGAAGTTGGAGTCCTCCAAAAGTATTTTAATTTGCGGCGCAACAAACACACACTCTTTGATTTCTGCCTAGGATAGGTAAAGAAACTCGCTCTTCAAATATGAAAAAGCATCACCGTCTATTTTTAAAGCCATCACAAAATTTTTAAACAAACCCAGTCTTATACAAGGTGGGCCAAAAAAAGTCACCGGGCCAAAAGAAGTCACCCTATTGGAAGATGCTCTTATTTTTACAAATAGTCGCCAAAATATTATATATATTCTACATCTGTCTAGTCCACAAATGTCAAAACAGATCTGACTTTGGCGGCTATTTGTAAAAATAAGACCATCTTCCAAAAGGGTGACTTCTTTTTGTCCCACCTGTATAAAGGGGTGGAAGTAAATATTGCCCCTTACTCACAAGTGGCTCGAACTTTACATTTTCTTGACCAACTACGAGGTGTGTTCAAAAAGTATCGCGAATTTTGAATTTTCGCGGGTTACGTATATTCGAATTTCGATTTTTTTGTGGCGTTATGTTGGTACTCATGTCTCTCACTTATGCCGACAAGCTCAGCCATTTTGAATGTTCACTTAATTGTTGACAGCTGCTTTGCTTGCACGTGTTTTGGATCGTCTTCGATTTTTACCTATTCAAAAAAATGGATCAAAGAACCTGTATCAAATTTTGTGTGAAAAAACGAAATTAAGTGCGCGGATGCATTCCGAATGTTGACTGTGGCATACGGAGAAGCTACCTGGACCGAAGCAACGTTTATCGGTGGTACAAAATGTTCTCAGAAGGCCGAGAAGATGTGAACGACGAAGAGCGTGCCGGACGCCCGAGCACTTCAACAACAGACGAAAAAAATTAATGAAGTGGAGAAAATGGTATTGGCCAATCGTCGAATCACCGTTAGAGAAGTTGCTGAGGACCTAAACATATCGATTGGCTCGTGCCATTCGATTTTTATCAATGATTTGGGCATGAGACGGGTCGCCGCGAAATTCGTACCAAAATTGCTCAATTGCGACCAAAAACAGCATCGCATGAACATTGCTAATGAGATGTTAAACTCTGTCCGCGACGACCCAAATTTGCTCCAGAGGGTCATAACTGGTGACGAATCGTGGGTTTATGGTTATGACGTGGAAACCAAAGCTCAATCATCTCAATGGAAGCTGCCGCACGAACCAAGACCGAAAAAAGCGCGCCAAGTTCGGTCGAATGTGAAAGTTTTGCTGACAGTTTTCTTCGATTGCAGGGGCGTGGTGCATCATGAGTTCTTGCAACAGGGAAGAACGGTCAATAAGGAATATTACCTGCAAGTTATGCGCAATTCGCGCGAAGCAATCCGCCAGAAACGCCCGGATTTGTGGAAGAACAAAAATTGGCTTTTGCACCACGATAACTCCCCTGCTCACACATCGTTGCTTGTGCGCGACTTTTTGGCCAAAAACAACACACTTATGATGCCGCAGCCACCGTATTCCCCAGATCTGGCCCCCTGTGACTTTTTCTTGTTCCCTAAACTGAAGAGGCCCATGAAAGGACGACGTTACGCTACGCTTGACGAGATAAAGACGGCATCGAAGGAAATAAATAATTTTTGAAAAACCACAAAATTCGCGATACTTTTTGAACACACCTCGTATATCCTTGTTGCAATACTTGAACTATTTTGATTAGTGGCTTTCGGTCGCTTTTTTACCTAGGAGTCGGACCAAAACATTATACAACAGAACAACTAGAGTCTGTGCTGATCTCTAAAAGGTCTTTAACTTATTCGAGATGTGTACACACAAAGCATTTTCCCCTTAGAGTAGCAAAGCTAATAATATTATTGTGTTGGAAACCGTCACACAGTGGTCGCTCCCATGGGACAAAATAAAAAAACCGAATTTAAAATTTTACACTTTGAAGTATAAAGAATTTTTTATAAATAAATAAGTTTTCTTTTTGAAAAGAACTGTTTGTTTTTTGAGTGTGACCATTTGCTCTTTGTGAAAAATTCTCTTAAAGTAAGACAATGTGCTACTTAATTCAGTGCATTGTGCTTAGTCTCAAAGTGACGCAAGCATTTGAAAAAAAAAAAATTTACAAACAAAAGTTCCTATAACTTTTAAAAAATATGGATATTATTTTAACACGTATTAACTATGATTTAAATTATTTAACACTTCATATATTGTGGTATATCGACTAAAACAAAACCAAATCATAAATGCCCTTTTGTGAGTGTCTTATGTTACCGGTTTTATTTACTTTCCCTTAAGCTTTTAGTTGTAATTCCGATGTTTATATTTATTATTATAAATTGTTAATAAAAGTGTTACAAAAAAGAATCTAAGCATGCTTTTCACGGTACCCAGTACATATTGTCGTGCAGGTCGAGCTTACCCTCATACTCGGTTTTTTCCTAACACTCCCAAAATCTGAATTTATGGCCCAAAAACCGCTTTTTGCATTTTTTACTCATTTAAATTGAAATAACTCGCGCATGCTCTGTCTTTTTATAGCCTTGGAAATTCCGATAGGAGCGAGAGGAATCTAATGTATGATAATCAACGGTTTGACAGGTTTAGCTTGATGGCTAAGAAAAGCGGGTTACAGATCTGGCATTTTATCCTATTTTTTTCGAAGTTTCTACTTTGCTCCCCACTGGTTTCACTATTTTATTGAATGCGATTTTTTTTCAAGTCTTATTGTATAAGCCCATTTAATTCTCCGTTGAACAAATATTGTCCCAATGAATTTGGTTACCGTTTAACGAAGTCATTCCCGTTTTTCTGAGTACACATCGACAATCTTTTTTTTTCGAGTGTGCTTACAGATTGGGGTATGTTTTAACATGAATACACCTAAAAGTATTATATGATTTGTTTGCCGGCAAATTTAAAAATTCTTATCAAATACGTAAAAAGTAATTATCTATTCACGTATATGTTGCACAATTTCTGGACAAAGATAAGCATTTTCCGAATAATGTTACCCATGAAATATTAGCTTAGCGAGTCCAATAGCATTAAACAATTGTGACTATTTTTATACCCTGTACCAAAGGTATGAAATAATCCAAAAACCGCGAAATTGGCAAGATTATACCGTTCATCCGATAGCAATGAAACTTTGGGGAGTGTTTGGACGCTTGCCTGCGGAGATTTCTCAGTTGAAGAAATGTGCGGAAGATGGTCCAAAAACCGTTCAAACTGTTCAAAAATGTGAGGTTCAACGTTCAAGAATTCTAAAAGTTAATAATAAACGTGACAAGGGAATTATTATTTTGATCCTGTTCGTTTGCAGGAACAGAGAGTTTAGGTTCTTACTGGGTTCATTACCAACTAATCACAAATTTTTTATACCAGTCATGTATATTAGAGTAAACTTTCTTCTCTAGAGATTTTGCCGTCGGTTGGTTTGTAAATCTCTCAAAAAATGCTTTGGTGCCACAGAACTTCGAGAGATTTGATTTTCTTAGTGGAAAAGAGAACTGGTCCAATTGGGTCTAAGATAACACAAGGCAACAAAATTCGACATTTTCCAGTATCTTGGAGGGTTGGTAGTGATTCTAGATGATTTTCGTGTGCTAAGCAAGACTGCGTTTTCAGAAATTGTCCATCACGACGAGATTTTTAATAATTTGAGCTTAAAGTTGCTAAAAGTGCCTATTTTTATCTTTTTTAGGAGCGTTTTTCGGGGAATCCATTCTATTGTTTGGACTCTCTTTGATACTATCGGAAAATACCACTCCTTAGCTTTAAAATGAACTATCCCAAACAATTCTCCGATTTTTTTCAATGGAGATATACCTCTTTTAGCACTTGTGTAAGAATCCAAAAATATCCTATTTATTGCTGGTGCCCCAAAGTATGCAATGGGTGGTAGAGACTGTTTTCTTTTCCTAAAAACAGTGAAATTGGCTAGTCATTTTGTAATAAATTAGTAACAATTATAATTGTCCATCCCACCAAACAGGGTTGCATCACGCTCAAGCAAAATTTCCCTTATTATACACTGGAAAAGTGTATTATAATTTTGCCCAGAAGTTTGGAACGCATAGAAGGAATCATCTCCGACCACATAAACTATATATATTCTTGATCAGCATGACGAGCTGAGTCGATTAAGCTTTGTCCGTCCGTCCGTCTGTCAGTTTCTACGCAAACAAGTCTTTCAGTTTTGAAGCTATCGAGCTGAAATTTTGCACGGAGATATCTAGGGTATTATAAAATTGTCCGGATGTTTGTAACGCATAGAAGGAAGCATCTGCGACCACATAAAGTATATATATTCTTGATCAGCATGACGAGCTGAGTTGATTTAGCCCTGTCCGTTTGTACGTCCGTCTGTCTGTTTCAATGCTATCTCCTCCGTCAATTGTAAAGCTATCTTCACCAAACTTTGCACGAAGTCTTTTAGTACATATACACTGCACATTTCTCAGAACCGGCCGGATCGGATGACTATAACATATAGCTGTCATAGGAACGATCGGTCGAAAAACTAGTTCGAGTGAGAAAAACTTTTTTGTTTTCAATAGAAGCATCTTCATCATTGTCATATACTTAGTTTTTATAATTTTACACAATTCTACAAAGTTTTGTCAAAATCGGATGACTATAGCATATAGCTGCAGTTTGAATGATCGGTCGAAAAAGAAGGTCTAGTGAAAAAATTTTCGAAATTGTTAGTTTTTTATCCTATTCCATATTTCCACCAAGTTTGGTCAAAATCGGACATCTATAAAATAGCTCCCTTTAAAAAGTTAGATACGTAAAGAAGTCTTAGTTCCAAAAACTTTTTTGTTTTCAATAGAGGCTGCAAGGGTATACAAAACTTCGGCCGAACCGAAGTTAACTTTCCCCTATTATTTTATTTAATATCCCAATAGTACAAGACATAAAGCTTATAAATTAAGTCATTTTTCACAAAATTATGTCATTGGTCACAAAAGTTTCAAGGGCATTTCGACACAGACGAAGTTAGCTTTGCTTTCTCGTTTTAGTTTTGAATTAATTTGTTGTTTAGTTGAAATCTGTTAGTTGTGGTATAAGTTTTATGCTTCATGCTTATAATGTAAGTCAAATTAAAGTCATGCTACCCAAAATTAAAATGAAAATTTTTCCGCGCTAATCATAAAACAATACTTGGCACCCCTTGGCTCGTCTGTTGTTGACCAATTTCCCATGTGGCGCTAGCGAGGCAGGAAGATTGCGCCAGTGGTAGGTCGGTTTTGGTAGATATGGCAGCATTTGGTTGGTTTTGCGAAGCATTTTAATAAAATGCAAATTATAATATTAAAACAAATTAATTAAGATATTTTTGATGCAACTTATTCAGAAAAACAAATTTTCAAAATTAATTTAGCTTATAAAAGCTGTTTGGGTGGTGAATTAACATAAATCTCCTCCCAAAACACGAGAGATTTGAAACAATCCGAAAAAGATTACTGTGGCACCTGAGAATTGGTTTTCGGTTGGAATGTGGTTGGAAGAGGTTTCTGTGTCACCCCCGAAGATGTTAAACATGTTAACTTCTTTGCGGAAAATGGCACAAAAAACGCAGTATCTTTAATGGAGACTTTAATGAAAAACTTAACAGTTTGCATCGTACATACTTACCTTCATGACCAAATCATTATACCCCTCAAACCAACGATTACACGTCATAACAATGCATTCAACAAAACAGGCGACATATTCTTATAGAACGGAAGCAGCCAAAGCGTAGAGGAGAAGGAAAACAACCATCAAACAGCCATGCAGGCAGCCTTCAAAAATTGAGTGCAATTTAGACGACGTTGATGAGAAAATGCGTTGAACGTGCTCAAGTTGGTGCTCTGTGATTGTCGGGTTTCGGGCTGCGTTTTACTTTAACCCGTTCGTCAGTTAACAAAAGCGAAAGTGAAGGCAAAAGGCAACGTGGCAAAGTAAAAAATTAAAGCAAAAGTAACAAGACGACGGTGACAGTATCCTGACCGTTTGTGCTGGTGACAGCAAATTAGTTTGCTTAACGAAACATGGAAAATTATTAAAAGGGAAGGAATAAATATAACATCGGATTACATTTGCTTTAGGAAGAATTATTAATGGTCTTGAAGTTAATTTATGTACAAAAGGCATAGGATGAGTTAAAATATTATCAGGCATGTTCTTAATCCCGCTTCGTTTTGAAAAGTAAACCGAAAGCAATTACGTTTCGGTTTGGTTTTGCTGTTCTCAATTCCGAATGGAATTTCTTTCGTTTTATTATTAATTATTTCATAAGTTGAACCGTCAGCAAAACACAAAATGCAGTCAACAAATTGAGAAAATTGACAAAAAATTGTCAAAAACTCAAAGGCCCCAGTTCACTTGGATTTAAATCGGTTTGAATATAGTGAATATTCGCTGTCTAGCAATCACTTCTAAAGCAATTGAAATTAGAGCTGTAAGCTACAATTGCCATTACCATTAAACATTTTTAGATAACACGGTTCAGTAGATTTTTGTAGCATACTAGAATTTTTTTGGTGCACATCGATATTTTAAATAGCGGTAAGAAAACCCGCCTTTCGCACAAGCACTCACTTATACGCATATAGCTTCGTCACATATCCAATGATTTTCATTTTCTTACCGGTTTTGCAAAGAAGAAATTTAGGTCTTTAAACCATAGACCAACAGGCTTCATTTCTTATCTTGGAGTATTTGCTAGGTAAACCAATTTTGCTTGTTTTTTTTTCAATTTTTTGTCTTTGATGAAGTTTTTGAACAATTTTTGGTTAGAAAGCCCATGAATTTGTTTTATTATTAAAACAGTGTGCCTATTTTCGCAAATCGGTCAATAATTAGCAAAGTTATTAAAGTTTTTCGGTAAACGAAATTTCCGCAATATGTTGATGGGTCGCTCCATTATAGCTCTGTCGACCGTAAAAATGTTGAGTTTTTTAGAGTAAATTATTGAATAATTTTTTTTTAGAATAAGTACTGTATCTGTCTGTCTGTCCGTCCGTCTGTCCGTCCGTCTGTCCATATGAATAAATAGATCTCCGAAATGGTAAGAAATAGAGGTTTGATATGTCTGGAATATAAGCTTAATATGCTTGCAGGCAGATAAAGTTTATTTTCAATTATTGATATTTAGAATATCAAGAAATAACGTCATATATTTAGAAAAAACGTCATATCTCCGGCAGTTTTATAGATAGAGGGTTCGTACTTTTTGGGCATATTTAGTAATCAGGATTCTTCATCGTTCCACCAAAGGATTAGTAAAGATCGGATGAACGATAGTCAAGATATAAGCAAAGGAAACTTCTCTGCTTCAGCGCAGTAGCAGCGCTGCTTTCAGCCGCTACAGCATCTAAATTTACACTGAGCATACACATTTTTGGGTACAGAGTGTATTATAGTCGGGCTTGGCCGACTTTCCTGCTTGATTTAATAAGGCTTTTTTAAGACTTTTTTCCTAACAAGTTAAATAACAGCCAAATTTTACTCGATTTTAATAGACTAAGGTTAAACAGTAGGGGGTTGTGCTCCGGTACTGAACCATTGTGTGGGAATAGAATGGGGCCAATTAGAGCTGGATCTCTATGTCGGATAACTCTGATAGGTTGAGTAGGAGGGTTTGACCAAGAACCGCAGGCCCTCCTACTTAAAGTGGGGCAATGACACAGAAGGTGCTGTACCGTTTCCCTCTTCTTCAAATCTGCAGCTTCTACAGAAATCAAAGCAAGCAGAATGCTGAGGCGTGCTGCGTGCCTGCCTATAAGACAGTGACCACAGGGGGCCCTACTAGAAGTGATATGTCTTCCTCTGTACCGTAAAAAAATTGGTTCGTTAAATATTGAATGGCTAGCTGCCGTAAGTCTCTAATTTTGCACAGGAGTAAGGTTCTTCCACTGGTCCGTGACGAGGCGCAGTGTTTTACCTTTTTGTGAAGTTTGTAGGGTAGCCATAGGCATCACTATCGTGCTCCCAAGGAAAGGAAGCTTCTGGTGGCTGTGCCTAAAGTTCAGTAAATCCGCAGACTCGTTTCCATATATGTTGCGGTTTCCAGGCAACCATATTAGGTGAATACTGAAGTTAAGGTCAATCTCATTCAGGGACAGGCAAGATTCAGTAAGCAGCTTGTGCATTATTTGTGTAAGAGTCAATTGCTTTTAAGGGCTGTTAACTGTTCAGAGTATATAAATACGTTTCCTTCTTTTACCGAGAGTGTTAAGGTAATGGCAGCTTCTGGATGGCTACCACACCGCTTGGTACACACTACAAAGATCAGGGAGATACTGATAGTTTAAGGTCTAGTTGCGAGAGAAAAAAATATTTGCATCGAGCTTAGAAAACATCGTGTAGATATTTATGGCGTTGGCTCGCTGTAGGGAAGGTTGTCTCACTCGATTTGGCTTGGAATATAGACGTCGTATAATTTGTCGAACGTCGTGGCGTTTGAGGTACACAATAGTCTGTATTAAACGTTATTCCCTTGGTTATTGAGTATAGTAGAGTTCCCGGAATTTCCCCTGCTCCAGGTATCGGATTCTCAAGTCTTAAGGCTGTTATGGCTGCCATCTGTCTCGCTACTAGGTCTAGTGGTACGAGATGAAATATAGTGTTAAGCGCTTCCGTGGGTGTTGTTCGGAGTGCGCCGCTCATGCATATTTCAGCGCTTCTCTGCCTTTGTTCATGTTATTCAGGACAAATTGTTTCCCGAGTGCTGGCCACCAAACTAGTGATCCACAGTAGTATAGGGCGTACACAGCTGTGTAAAGCAAGTGTACTATAATCGGGGAGAAACCCCATTTTCGGACTATAGCCTTTTGCATGAGAAAAGAGCAATGGTTGCCTTTCTTATGCGGTCATTTATGTTGTTATTCCAGAGAAGTTTCCAGTCCAGAATGACTCCCAAGTATTGGCATTGTCACCAAACGCAAGGCTGACTCCATTGATCCTGGGAGGGACAAGGTTTGGAATTTTGTACGCCCAGTCCGCAAGATGTCGTCCACTGAGCTAGTGTTGCCAGTGCTGAATAGACTAAGTTGCAGAAGACGCAAAATTAAATGCTATTTGAAACTGCATACCAAAATTAAATAGTTTTATATAAACTTGACCTATTAATTTTCATTTGAAGTACGTTGAAGTCGCAAAAAACTGAAAAAAATCGATTTGTTTTTGGTGTTACACATTCTTTTCCAAAGACGTATTGCAAACTATTATAGGATGTACAGTTTAAGACATATGATTTTAAACAATATCAACCTAGAAAAAACGGTTTTTAGCCGATATTCAAAATTTAAATATGTACGAAAAAATTTGTGTTATGCCACAATGTTACATTTAACTACATCTAAAACCTACACTATGTCGCATCTCAGAAGTTCTTTGACTGTCACACCGTTTAGTTAAAAAAACAATTCCTGATTTCGATTTTTTAGTAATCAATTGCGATAGCTTGAAATTACGATTATTAGTGATTATTACAAAATGTAATTACTTTTACAATTATTTGAACAATTGTACCTGTAAAAGGGAGTGATTATGGAGTATTTGTGCTTAAAATGTTGAATAACACAGGGCACTTTTTATGTGTCATTTCCTAGTTACGCCACCAAAACTAAGAAAAATCACCAAAGGACTGTTGAATTCGCCGCATGATAAATTGTGGCTGACTGGAGAGCAGCCGGCAGAGTTGCGGCAAAAATTATTCGCAGCGAACTTCCATAGTTTCTTTTTAAATAAATTTTGAAACTAACTGTTTTTTGCACCAAATATATGAATGTGCCTTTTGTCAAATGACAAATATATAATTAACAAGTAAGCGACTACAAAATACCTGTTCCTTGACTTCTTGTGTTTTCATACACACACTAACAAAACACACACGCAGGCGCAAGCTCGATGAATCGGGCAAATTTGTGGCTCTAGCTCTTAAATAGTCTGAAATTTGAGGGGAATTGCTTACGGACAGACAGGCAGACGGACAGGCGGACGGTAGACGGACATGGCTAAATCGACTCGGCTGTTGATTCTGATCAAGAATATATATAGGGTCGCAAATGTTTCCCTTCTACCTGTTACATACTTTTTGCACAACTTCACGATTCCCCTTTTTCCCATTTCAATGGGAACAGGGTATAAAAAGGAGCCCCTCGGTTTGCGCCAATTACCGCGGGATCAGTCTCCTTCCTATCGCATAAGTCTAACTTTGCATCTTATGTGAACGTCTAAAGCCGAGAATAAGTGAACTGATTGAACTTTATCAGTGTGGCTTTTGACCTGGCAAATCCACCACGGACCAGATATTCACATTGCGACAAATCCTGGAGAACACCCAAGAGAGATGTCGACACCCACCACCTTTTGGTTGACTACAAGCCGCCTTTGACACGCCGATAAGGTCAAAGTTCTTTGAAGCCCTGTCTACCTTGTCCAGCAAAGTACGATCGAGTTTGCATGATGACGTGGAGAAGCACACAAAGCTCCGTCAAAATAGGTAAAGACCGCTCTGAGCCTTCGATACCAAAAGAGGTTTTAGGCAGGGTGATACCTTATCGTGCGACTTCTTTAATCTGCTGATGGAGTACATACTGCGCCAGTGCCCAAATGCTAACAGAACGGGCACCATCTTTACCAGAGATAACATGCTACTTGCATATGCCGATGATATTGACATCATCGGCAAAAGCGAATCTGTGGTAAAAAAGGCGTTCTCAGAGATAGAGAAGCAGTAATTTGTCTACCTCGGAACGACGATAACCAGCGACAACAACACCAGTCTGGAAATCCGAAGAAGAATTACTCTTGCAAACCGATGTTATTACGGGCTCAATAAGGAGTTCAAGAGCAGAGACATCTCTCGGAAAACGAAATTGCGCTATACAAGTCGCTTATCATCCCAGTCCTGCTATACGGCGCAGAAGCATGGACAATGACAAAAGAGGATGAGGCGGCAATTGGGTGTTCGAGAGAAAAGTTCTTCGGAGGATTTATGGACCTCTAAACGTTGGCGGCGAATTTCGCATCCGAATGAATCGCGAACTGTATGAGCTCTATGGGGACACTGACCTAGTCAAGCGCATAAAACAACAGCGATTGCGCTGGATAGGACATGTTACCCGTATGGATGATAACGCTCCGGCAAAGCGTGTGTACAATCGGCATGCGATAGAGTTGGGAGGCACCCCCGCCTGGTCGACCAAAGCGGAGATGGCGTGACCAGGTGCAGGGAGACATAGCGAACCTAGGAGTGTCCTTCTGGTGGAATGTCGCTCGGGACAGAGGCGAGTGGCGGGCATTAGTGGCAGCGACCGAGACCGTAAAGCGATTGTGATGGCCAAAGAAGAAGAAGAACCGCGGTTTCGGTTCGGTTCAGTGGTTTAAATAGGAACATTATGAAATATTATGATTTTTTGACTTAAGGTGACTTTGAATTCCTATAAACCATTTGAATTCTGATTGATTATTGAATTAAAACTAATCCTCGACCTTCAGACGGCTAACAATCACTTTAACTAAAATCAAATTTTAACCCCACAGTCACGGTGGAATGATTGTTCTGAAAACCTGAACGGTTTCTCTATAAAAACAATCAAAAAAATACCTTGGTATTTTAAAGAGCAAAGAAACCCCCTTTAAAATGTATTCAAGAGAAATGCTTGGCGAGTATCTTTGTCTGTTGCGTTGTCCACAGAAGTTTAACAATTGCCATTAAAAACAACAAATACACATCAGACATTTGGACACAGACCCCCAACACCATTGCAATAACTTCGGCTGAAGCTGTAGCTATTAATAGACGCAAGTGAACATAAACTTGAAAAATACTTATGATTCCCAAGTCTTTATTTGGCTATTTATTTGGCTTTAAATAGGTAATTGCTAATGGCAGTTGGTGTGGAAAGCGATTAAAATCTCACTAACGAGTCCAGGATGGTTCCGGACGAAACCGAGTCTGTCTGAGTATCGATAATCTGCTTTGTGTCCATATGTTCATATCATTGTTGCTTATTTCAGATTGATTATAGAACTAAAATCAATCCTCGACCTTAAGACGGCTAATAATTACTTTGACTATTTGAATATCTTTAAAATCCTAAGAAGAATATCTAAAATTTGTGATGTCGGATTTTCACGACTCGTCTATAAGTTCCTAGAGGAACAGACAATGTCGGCTAGAAAAGAATACGTACCATGCATCTTACACGCCCGGTTTTCTTTGATGTTTTCGGTTCGGTTCAGCGTTTCTGAAAGGAAGCCGGTTCGGTTCATCGGCAGGAATAAGCGGTTCGGTTCGGTTTAAAACCGGTTCGGTTCTGAACCGGTTTGCATCCCTGATTTAAATAACTATTTCCGTTTTCAAATAAGATTTTTTTTTTTTGGAAAAAGGTCCAAAAACAACAACGAATGCGAGCGGTGCATATAGGCTGCGGGCATTTCTGATGTACCCATATGGGTCATGTTAATTACGTAAAATAATACGAAATGTTAAATAGCGTCTATAATTTAACTTTAATATCAAAGGACTTAAACTTTAATGTTAGATACTTTTTCGATATTTTACAAAGGAATAAAATAATTTGTACTAAACTCAGAATTTAATTTTCCAATAATTAAAAAATATTTACTTTTCCGGTACGTACCGATTTATCGAAATAAAAAACCGCTTAGCGTATCGAAACCAAAATAAATTGAAATCCGAAACGGAACCTTTAAACGAAATATTAACTTACCGGAACTTACCGGAACCAGTGCTGGAACCGAAATTCGTTTGGGTATTAATCCTCGGTTTTTATTAAAAGGGTTTGTCGAAAAATATTTAAAATTTTAAGATTAAAGTTGGCCTTCTTTATAACCATTTTCTGAAACGAAAAACCAGCAAGGGAATGCCGACTTGAGTCTTTTATGATATTTGCGAATGAAAACATTCTTTCAACAGGGTCTGATGACTTTGGTGTTATTCAAACTTGATAAATAAAAAATCATATTTTTCACCTAAAAATACATAAATAATTCAAATTTTCAAGCATAATTACTTAATAATACCCCTACAGGTACAATTGTTCAAGTAATTGTAAAAGTAATTACAAATTAAAATAATCATTGAACAATCGTAATTCCAAGTTACAAAAACGATTATTAAGAAGATAGTAATCAGTAATTGTTATTGCATTGTCTGAATAATTGAGATTATTATGATATAAAGCAATCAAATACGGGAAGTAATCGGATTACATTACAGCTCTGATTGAAACCTCATCGCTTAACTAAAAATGCAAATTATCAGTTAATGGTAACAATATTAGATATCACTAAGTATTTTAAATAAATTTTCACTTACAAGTTGCATTTCCAAATTCTGTGCCGTCTGGGATCTCCGCTTGGGCCGTGCAAAGGTCTTCGAGTTAAGTTTGTATGCTTTGATTGTATATAATATTAAAACTAATCTTCAAATTTTGCTGGAGCAAATTGTTATTTTATTTTACAATAAACTGGCAACTTTGTTAATAATGTGTGGTTGTGTGTAAAAAAAGAAATTTTATGTTGGATCAATTTAAAGATCATCATCGCCTAGAAGCACATCCTCATCGATGACCAAATCGCAGTCGCCCTCATCCATCAGCAAAGTATTATCAATTTCCTGCTCCAAAGTTAAAGTTTCGTGGGATACCCATTGAGTGATAGGCACCAAGGGGGGCATCGCTCACTAAATTTTTTCGGGAGCTGAAGAAGGTGTGGCATCCAAGACCATCTTGGGCATATAAGTGCTGAGCTGCTCTATGGCCTCATCTAGTTCATTGGGGCCGTCAATGCACAATGGAACAAAATCGTCGTCATCATCAGGAGGTTCCAACACTATGGGGCTCATCGCAGGCTGTTCCATTTTAAAGCAGAGTAACTCCTGCGGTTCCTGCTTCTTCGGCAAGGTCATTGGCTCACAGCTTGTCGTTGGAGATCAACCAACCGTCAAGTCCCGAAGGACGCAATACGAATGTTCTTTCATAATGGCGACATTCCCAGCCGGTTACATTGCGTTCTGTCACTTGACAGAACGCACGGTAAGCGGCTGGGAAAGTCGCCATTATGAAAGAACATTCGTATTGCGTCCTTCGGGACTTGACTGGTTACTTAACCAGTCAGCGCAAAGATTCGCAAGTCTCCAGTAAATTGCTGCAATTCCAACGAAGTGTTAAGACGATTCGTGTCCATCTCTGGTAGAAGGCTCAAGGCTTTCACTATATTTGGCCCACTAAATTGCATCTTAGACAGCCGGGCAAAAGAGGATTTGTTGCACTGTTGATCGAGCTTATTCAACTTATAGGCATAAACGTGTTCCAATTCCTCAGGCACCGACAACGAAAACATGGCCTGATCGTCATAGAATTGATCCAGATGGATGCGAAGCTCGGGATTATCGAAATAGATGTAGAAACCGTTGGAAAAACTAAAGCAAAAATCCATGCCATAGGTGCCAGCGCTCTGTGGACGTTTGGACTTGGGCAGAGTAGGCGGAGACTCTAGAGTCGGCGAAGATTCCAAAGTTGGCGGAGATTTCAGAGTTGACTTAGATTTCAGCTGCTGGGTGGGCTTCATTACCATGCCTCTAATGATTTTTATTGTAGGTAAAACGGCCTGGACTTTCTTCAGGTCGTTCTTAGTTACAGAATTTCCCGTTAGATTTAAAGTATGGATCTGCCAGTTGGCCAGAAAGTTCAATTCTCCCAAATCCTTAATGCGATTGGCACTTATATCCAAGTATTTCAATTTGAGAGAACCTTTTCCCCGGTATCCGAATGCTTTTAGAGAGCACAAATAATTATCACGAATACTAATTTTCGCCACCAAGGGCAGTTCGCGACGTATCAATTCCAGGACCCAGACCAGCAACTTGGGCACATTTAAAGGACATATCTGCCCATTCATAGTGTGCCAGCAAAGTAACTTTCAAGGCAATCATCAACTCCGCTGTTATTGGCTGCATCATAACCGATGTGGGTAGACCCGCCATTACCTGCATGGACATTCTTTTGCACGTGAACATAACAGCCAAATTGTCACTCAGACGTCTCATACGATTGGCGGTCAGCACATTATCCACTAAGAATTGCACACGTGCGCCGTTATCTTCTTCTCCGCTTCGTTTAAAGTCAAAGACTTCCACCTGCAGGGGCGTCATCACCCATTTGAGGGCCAGCAAAATGGAGTCGTTGCTTACCCCGTCGCACTTGGATAGGTTCACGGTGGACCATCCGGTAACTTTGGCCGTTTTGGGTTCGGCCTCATGTTTACTTAAGCCATCCAAAACAGGGCCCACATCCTGGGCCGCAATGTGACGCGTGTCGCCGAGCAGCATGCGCACATATTCTTGAAGTTTATTCCCATTGGGCAAGTTCTTCTTAAGGTCAGCGAATGGAGCTGGCGCTGCAGGCGCCTTCAAGCGACGACGATAGGTACGTGAAAAAGGGTTCTCCTTTGTGTTTCCTAGAACTTTCAAGGTGGATTGTTCTTGTAAATTATTTAGGAATTAAATTAATTGCGTACCTCGATTTTCTGCTTCCTGCTTCGACAAGTGACAAGAGAAAAGGAGGATATGAAAAATTTTCGGCTGTACCAGTGCTGGTAAGGGTTGGTTAACAATAACTGCATTATGTGGTGACACTGGCATGGTGGCCATAAGTAAGTTCACTACAAATTAAGAGTTTTGCGAATTGTTGGGGAGTTCGTAAATTGAAATAACCAAAAATAGTTATTTGATTCTTTATATATAAGTAAGTATTTTACTGCTTCATTTGAAAATTGTGCCGGTGGCTCAGCGGCTAGTGTGTGCGGCCGCTGTGCAAAGGGTCGTAGGTTCGATCCCACCTCGGAACATCTAATGAAAAGTCTTTTCTTTGAAAAAAACTTTCACACTCCGTCACCTTTACTAGCTGTTGGCTTCAGCTTTGATGTAACTAGCCTTAAAATTCGGATTCGACGTTAAACTGTAGGTTCCTTTTTTAGAAGCACACAAGCCAATAGATTGTGAAAAGCTCGGCCTTGGCCCTTATTGATTTGTCAAGCCAAATATTTTGTATTATTTTTAAATTTTCTTGATTAAAAGATAAACAAATTTCGTTAAATGCATTTAGAACGCGTTAAAATACATGAATTCATGTAAGCGTATTTTATGCTGGCGCACAAATTTAAAATAAATCATTTGACAAAATAAAATTTTGTATTTTTTTTACAATGAATTAATCGATTTGTTACGTCCATAACGTCAAAATATACACAATTTATAGGCTAAAATATATTTAGCCTCTTAAACGTTGAGGTCGTGGGTTCAAATCCCCGTAGGAGCATCTGTTTTTTTTTATTTTTTTTATTTTGATTAATTTCTTTAAGGTATTTTCAGCATTGTCTATATTTTTTATATTGCATTTATTGATTTTTTACGAACATAACGTAAAAAATATACAATATATAGAGGAAAAATATTTTTAGCCCACTGGACAATTTTTATGCACTTAAATTCCTTAAACTTTTTTACCTAAAATTTAAAGATTAAGGCTTTGTTTAACATTTTTAAGGCAATTATTGCCTAAAAAGAAAATTTTAGGTCACAAAAACCAGATTCCTAAAATTTTAGAAATCACTTTTTCTCAGTGTAGTGAACATATATACTTAAGATTAGTGGTATTCCTGAAAGTGATTTGCTTTCGATTTTAATTTCTTTTTGATTTGCTTTCGCTTGCAGAACAATTGGCGGCAATTTAAGCAAAGGCGCAAAACGAAAAAATTTCAAATGAAATTGTGAAAACTAGTTTTCAAAGCTTCTTAAGTTTGAAGGCAGAATCGATAGTCTAAAATGTATGCAATTTTGCAAAGGTTAATTCAATTAATTATGTATTTGATTATGTTCAAGCGAAGTGTCTTATGCTATTTGGCAGAAGGCAGGACAAAATTGTAAAAGAATTCAAGGAGAATTATGCAAACAGGTAATCCCAAAAACTTTTGCCCACGTCAAGCACACGTTCCAAAAGTTCGAGCACTTATGACATCGTCCACTCTAGTCCGCTGGTCTATTAGTACAATAGGCAACCAATAAATACATAGTTCATTAAATTACTCAAATTTGAAAAGACGAAAAAAACATATAATTTTGTTTATATTAAGTAACAGCAGAATTTTTATCAACCGCCAAGCGCGGGTGCAAGAAAATGGTCACACTAAGATGAAGTCAAATCCAATTCATCCTCAAAGTTGATTTCGTGAAATCAAATATTTTCCTAACTTTTTCTGGGCACACTGCACATTTTGTATAGAGCTGTCGCGAACAGCTGATGCACGAAATCCAAAGCAAATCAAAATCGGAAGCAAATCACTTTCAGGAATACCACTATTATTGTATAATTTTCGGAACCTGTTAATTCCCCTAATGGTCAATGCTGCTTTTAGTCAGTTGCTAGTACAAAAATGCCTATAGTCAGAGAACGAATGCTTTTTTGGTAAAACTGAATACACAGTTCGGGCTAAAGCGAATTTTTGTTATTGCATACCAAAAGGCCCTGTCCATGATTGTTGAATTTTGTGAATTTTTATATTGAACCATATTGAATCATACATTGAAAGCGAGTCCAGAGTACAGTTTGCCTTCAGAGTATGGCATTAGTTACCTCCATCAAAAGTTTCCGTCTCGATTGGATCGGTCCTCCGGTGTTTGCCATTAGCCTGCTAAGTGACTTTGTAGTCTCCGCGGCCCTGGTCTTAGCATGCTGGATCTGTGCTCCAAAAGAAGAACACATGGAATTCGTTCCGTTGTGTTGTCACTTCATTTCTTGGAAATTCCTAACTGAACTGGAAAAAGTTCTAACTACAAAGAAGTCGTCTCACATTTATTGAGAAATTATGAGAAAATACGTAAAATTTGTATATTATCAGCCATGCTCCCATTTTCGCATTCACAAAAATTTTTCGATTTTGAGAGCAAATTTGGTCGAATAACCGGTTTCAAATCGCAAAACTTTTGCGAATACGAAAATGGGGAGCATGGCTGTATATAAATGTTTTTAATATATTGAAACACTGCACATCGTTTTGCAAACAGGAGTGAAGATGTTGTTCAAAAGATTATGGAACCCCGCTATCAAAGATTTTGGGATGTAGCCATAATTGGTGACTTTTGTTGGCTTCTCGCGAGAAGAAAACTGTGCACAGAAACGGCGGAGCAAAACGGCCCGTAGTCATTTAAGACCGTTAAACGGCAAAACTGAAATAGCAAAATTTTTAGATAAATACTAATAACTTCTACAATTTCCAACCGATTTCAATAAATGAACACTTTTTAAATTTTTTATAAATTAAATTACATCATCCAAGAAAGAAAGAATTTAACAAAAAAAATTTTTGTTAATTAAAATATCGGTGTCAATTCACAACTTTTTCAAACATTCGAAAAATACTTTTTCATAGGTTTTTTCATTATTGAGATATTCGTAATTCCCTCCCTTGAAATTTAGAAAAAACGTTATATCTCCGTCAGTTTTATAGATATAAGGTTCGAACCCTCTGGACATATTTAGTAATCAGGATAATTTATCGATCCGCCACGGAAATGTTAAAGATCGGATGAACGCTTTCCGAGTTAAAAGCAAAACAAACAGTAATGGGCAGCGCCGGTCGCAACGGTGATGGACAGCGAGTACAGAGTATGTTACAGTCAGACTTGACCGACTTTTTTTCTTGTTTTTTTTTTCGAAGTTTGGTAAGTTTTATTGACGTAAGTTCCGGTAGGCCAGACTAGGGCAGTCAATTTCATACATTAGGTAGAGAATTGACTACCCTAGCCATAGAAAAAATTATCCCGTCACTTTTTGATACTTTTTATACCCTTGCAGAGGGTATTATAAAATTGTCCGGATATTTGCAACGCATAGACGGAAGCATCTCCAGCCACATAAAGTATATATATTCTTGATCAGCATGACGAGCTCAGTTCATTAAGCCCTGTCCGTCTGTTTCTAGGCTATCTCCTCCGTCAGTTTTAAAGCTATCCTCACCAAAATTTGCACGAAGTCTTTTTGGTACGAATACGCTGCACATTTGTCGGAACCGGCCGGATCGGATGACTATAGCATACCAGCTGTCATAGGAACGATCGGTCGAAAATCTAGACTTAGTGAGAAAAACTTTTTTGTTTTAAATGGAAACGCCTCCAAAGTACGTATTTCTTAGTTTACTATACTTTCCCATGATTTCACTAAGTTTGTACGATATCGGATGACTATAGCATATAGCTGCCATAGGAACGATCGGTCGAAAAACTAGTTCTATTGAGAAAAACTTTTTTATTTTTAATAAAAACGTTCTTATCATTGGCATACACTTATTTTATATACTTTTACACAATTCTACAAAGTTTGGTCGAAATCGGATGACAATAGCATTTAGCTCCCCTAGGAACGATCGGTCGAAAAACTAGTTCGAGTGAGGAAAACTTTTTGTTTGTTATGAAAATGTAATGAAATTGGCATATTCTTATTTTATATAACTTGACACATTTCTACAAAGTTTTATCAAAATCGGATGACTATAGCAATTAGCTGCAGTATGAATGATCGGTCGAAAAAGAAGTTCTAGTGGGGAAAACTTTTTGTTTTACATGGGACTGCCTCCAAATTTCGTAATTTACAGTGTATTATGCTTTTCCATGATTTCACCAAGTTTTGTCGAAATCAGACATCTTAGTATAGATCCCATAGAAAAGTAAGGTCCAAAAAAGTAGTCTCATTTAGTTTTTGTTTTCAATGGAAGCTGCAAGGGCATACAAAACTTCGGCCGAGCCGAAGTTAACTTTCCCCTATTTTTTAGTATTAGTCTACCAAAGTTGAAAAATGGGTCAAAAATGAAGTATTTTACAAAAGGCGCTGTTCAAAAAAGTAAACTGTTATTTCACATTTATTTAATATTTTTAAATTAAAAAGAAACAATCTTTTAATATAAGACCAAAAGGATAATGATCGGTAGTATAGTTTTCCGACAATTCATATCGAAAGTTTGTATTTTTCCAAACTTGCACGTTACCTCGAAGACATGAAAAAAAAACGGTATTGTTTGTGAAGCTATAACAGCCATATTGGTTATGCGATTTCAAAAAAAGTTCGGATCGGTTAGTTTGGAATCTTTTGTCAAGCGCTTCAGTCAAAAAATTCATTTTTTCGGCAGAACTCGGGCAGAGGCCCTACTGTGCGTCGCAGTTAAGCATTCAATTAAACATAAGTAGTCCGAAATCAGCTGCTTGGGTTAAAAAAATATTAATCGAATTGTTCAAATGGACGGTGACATATTTATTAATTCGCTGTGGAATCATTTGAGATTGCGATAGACATAAATTTTCTAGGCAAAATGGGATCGGGTTTAAAAATAAAAGAATACTTTCAGGAGTAAGTATGTACTCCAAAGACTTCCTCTTCAAATTGAATATTAATCGCTGATTCTAGTTCACTTTCAAAGACATTAAAACCATTGTTTATAAATTAATTTATTCAAGTGGATTTGTTATGCGCAAGACACTGAAACAATGCAAATTTCCTTTCTAACCTGAAACCACATAATTAGCAAATATACTCACAGACTCACGCACACACACTAAGGTCCAATCAAGTGGCAAGTAGCATTGACGACTACATCTAGTCTACGAGGCTGATGAATGCTGATGTTCTAAGTCTGATACCAGACACCCTCAGACTTGAAGGCAAAATTAAAGTGGCCACTTCATAAAGTATTGAAAATAGTTATCGCTGAAACCTGATGTGGATGCGGATGCCTTTGCCGGATGCATAAAATTGGGTTAGTGGGTGAGACATAATTAAGTTATGGGTCGGCATTGTTTTTCCTTTGCTTTACTTTTCTTCTTTTTTTTGATAATTAGATTGAGATGTTGTCTAGCTAGCCTTGGTGGCAGACTCACACATACATATATAGCACATATATATACGACCGGACTCAAAGGTTTGTTCTTTCATTAACAAATTGGCTTTCTGTCGGCTTGGTTGGCTTTCTTTTGGTTGGGATTGGTATTCGCACGCTCTCTTTACCTCGTGCGTATTTGTTTGATTTAATAACTTGTCATTAATTCAGTTAAAGTTCTGCTTCCGGTGGTCTTAAAAATATGATGCCTTACAAAACCACACGCATACGAAGTTTTGTGTTCATTAATCTGTGTTAACTCCCAGGCGTGCCGTTTTTTAAGGCAATTTCCACATTAAACATACGCCGTGTTGAGCTTTGTGCTCATGAGCTGAGGAAAAGTGATGAAAATAAATTATAAAAAATTGTGAAAAATCCAGCTACGAAAACTAATTTAAAGTAAATAAAGAGGAAAAGAGCTCAAGCAAATTAAAAGCATGTTGGCAAATGTGTTTTGAAATATAATGAAAAATAAAATCCGGCATCGAGGAGAAAAATTTATTAACTAGACTGTTTTAAAGAGATCCCTGAAAAACACATTTTTATAATTTGACTGTGTACACTAGGGCGGACGCCCATGAGAAAACTTAACAACACGCATCATAACTGATTGCTTGTAGGGTGTACATTTGACTGAGCATCAAATATATGCGAATTTTAAAATTGGAAATGTTCTGGTGCTCAAATCAATTCAAATTAGTAATTTTTTTTAGTTCCCGTAATGAAAACCAAATTTCGATAAATTCGGGTGTGTTCCAGAAATCTCAAGAGATTTTCGTATAAACGGTTTCATTTCGAAATAAAAGTTCTTGGGCTTATATGTAGATAAGCGTACGGTTTTCCTTTCCTAAAATCTAGTAGCCGACTTTATTCTTGTCACTTTACCTATAAAGTCCTCCAATTTAAATTAAAAATCTCTTCGTTCATACGAAAATCTCTAGAGATTTCAGGGACAACCCCTATTAAGTCTAAATGGTGCCGCAAAGGCTTTAAAGTTTCTACAAAAATTTCTCTTTTCCGAGTTTCCATTTCCCCTTTTTCATCTTACTTATTCAACAAAGCAGTCTTTGATATGCCAAACATTTTTTCGGAATTTTGCATAATTTACCATATTTCAAAGAAAAATGGAGAATATTGAAGAACTAAAACCCATTTATTTAATTGGTACAGTGCAGTCAAACATAAAATCAGCTGATGCAGATCGCAATGATTATAAGGAGTTACTACAGATCGCGTTAATATTTTTAGGCAGAGAAGAATTCAATGGGAAGTCAATAAAAATCAGGGCCCCGGAGGAGGCCAAGCTCGATGGATAGCAAGGACAATATACTCCATTAAAATATAAATGTTTCAAAGCCAAAATAAAATTTCGAATGAAGAACGCGAAGGGCTGGATTAAATTGCTATTTTTTTTAAATAAATGCTAAATTCCAGTCTGGCACCAAATTAAATTAGCAGTGAAGGCACCTGTACTTGACTTCAATTTTTTAAAGCAGATGAACGACTATAAGGGCAAGGAAAATAACAGGAACATGAGAAAACGGGACTAAGTCTGTCGACATTGTTATTTCCACAATCGCTGTGAAAAAAATGATTAACCATCTATGGTATTTATCTGAAGAAGTCGTTGCCTTAGCATTTTTCGATGAGGAACTTACAGAGACGGACAAAAAGAAATGGTCTAATGTCTAAAAGGGAAACTTTTGGTACAAAAGGAAAGAAATTGCCAATTTGACATGAATACCTAGCGCAGCCACTGTTGTTTTATGCGCTGGACATGCTTAGTGTCCCCATAGAGCTCGTAAAGTTCGTGATTCATTCGGATGCGAAATTCGTCGCCAACTTTTAGAGATCCATAAATCCTCCGAAGAACTTTTCTCTCGAACACGCAATTTGCCGCCACATCCGTGCCGTTTAGGAGTACTGGAATGATAAGCACTTGTATTGCGCAATTTTCGTTTTCCGAGAGAGGTCTCTGCTCTTGAACTCCTTATTGAGCCCGTAATAACATAGGTTTGCAAGATTGATTCTTCTTCGGACTTCCAGACTGGTGTTGTTGTCGCTGGTTATCGTCGTTCCGAGGTAGACAAAGTCCTTAAGAACCTTAAAATTGTATTCTTCCAATGCACAATGGGCCAGACTTCAGTTTGGGCAGCATAAATTCGAAAAATTTAGTTAGACAATTGCAATTTGGCACATTGGATAGACATAAAGTGTATAATAGTTGGGCAAAGTTGTACAACATCCGACCCCGCCCACCCTTACCGCCCACATTAGATTATGGCCCTCTTCTGGTGTAGGCGGATGAATTTTTCCCGGTTTTTTTAAACTAATGGAAAGAAATCGGGAAAAGAATTGTAATACTGTTTTCTGTAGTTGGTTGTACATACTATTTATTACAAAACAAGTTCGGGATCTGTAGTCGAGTGCCCCGACTACAAAATACCCTGTTCCCTTGACTTCTTGTGTTTTCATACACATATACACACACTCACACAAACAAACACACACCTAACATGCGCACACACGCACGCACAAACGCGGTAACTGACAATGCAAGGTCCCCCTCTCTCCAACCAGCCAAATTGATTCGTATATAACTTTGTTTTTTTGTCCGATCTTATTGATCTTTTCAGATTAGATAGATATTGGGCCATGCTTGATAATATAAGTTTGGAAGGTCTTTATCTGTTTTAAACGACCTTTATACTCTTAACTTGTAGTTTTTACAGGCTCGAGGTCTTGCTATGTTATTGACATAGCTTTTAAACAGAGGCAAGGACACAACACAACAAAGGCTATGTCAATAACATAGCAAGACCTGAGCCTGTAAAACTACAAGTTAAGAGTATAAAGGTCGTTTAAACAGTCATAAAGAAAATACAAAACGCTTGGCACGGCGGTTGTTGTTCGAAACAATAAAAATAGTTTTCATTTAAAAACAACAAAAAACTCCTGTTTGTATATACAAACATTTTGGTCTTTGTTCCGGAGCGGCGGCTTGGTTGCACCTGAGTCCAAAGTCCGAAAACAGAGGCCACACACTTAGCAAAGGGGAATGGCTGTCTTAAGCTGTCTTTTGGTGTTTTGCGCGCAAAGCTGCCCTTTGGAATTCCCAAACGGTTTTTGCCGTCGCAGGCATGGAGAGACTGCTGTTTGGACAGACATTTCAGGCTCAAGATCGCTGATGAGTGAGGTTGGTCCCACTCTGAAACGTCGTCCGATCAACCTGATGCCTCCTTTGTTGTGTTGTGTGCCTCTGTTTAAAGCAGCGTTCCCCAGCCATGCCCCGGGGGGCCGAACACATTCGACGATTCAAGCCGAATGCGTGCCGAAGCAAAGCCTCAAAGTGTGTTAGGAGAGGGCAGGAAGCCTCCTTCGACCCCTGGTTTAAAGCTATGTCAATAACATAGCAAGACCTCGAGCCTGTAAAAACTACAAGTTGGAAGGTTTATCTTAAAAATTGTGGCTGTGACAGTTTTTGCGCTTAAAGGGGAGAGGGGAGGAATTTTCCAAATCTGGTATTGAATCGGGTATACACCTACCTACATTGCCTACATTGAAAAATTTGTGGCTCTAGATCTTCTAGTCTCTGAGAAACACGTTCATACGGACAGACGGACAGACGGACATGGCTAAATCGACCAGGCTGTTGATACTGATCAAGAATATATATATTTTATAGGGTCGCAAATGTTCCTCGCCTGTTACATACTTTTGCACAACTTCATAATCCCCCTTTTTCCCATTTTCGATGGGAACAGGGTATAAAAATACAATATTAAAAAATTTGCCAATGCAAGGGCTGTTTAAAAAGTTCTCGGCCTGAAAAGTAGGGTCTTCTAAATAAAGGTGTATTGGTGGATCGCAGTTTTCCGGGAATCACTATTATCAGAAAGCTAAACGGAAAACGGGAAATTGGTTAGTAAGAATGCCTATAGGAACCGAAGCAGAATCATGAAAAAAAAATTTTTGCCTTGAATGTTCGAAGATTTTGAGAGCTTTTTTGCGACCTTTTTCAAATAAATCTCAAAGTATTTAATTTTTGTACCAATTTCATTTCTCTTCTCTGGGCTCACTGCATGCTCCTTAAGCTGCTTAAAAATCTAGCTTGAAATTGCACGACCATTTCGGTCCTTACTTTAAACAGCGTTGCATGGCTGAACTCAAAGTTAACTGCAAATATCAAGAGAATGTGCGCAAAGCCGCAAAAAGCCCCAAAATGCATTAATAACACGATGAAATATACACTTTAGGGTCAAACTCTACATATTTACTTTTTGTCAGAAATTGTCAGAATGGTAGTTTATACTCCACAATTCACGGTTGATTAAGTTTTTTCTATATAAGGACAAATCAAAACGGTAAACAAAAACAACATTTAACAAGAACAACATACAATTTGTTTCAGTATTCTCATTCTACATACCATTGCCTTTAATTTTCATATTTTGCATTCAATTTTTACTCACAGGGGATTAATCGGCACAAGCTTAAAGTTGAGTAATCGTTCCTCGTTTTTTTAACACAACAAGCAGCTGACCAAACACTTGACTTTGTAGCCTGAAAATCCCCTGGTTTTATATGCCTAATGTTATGCTTTTTAAGAATATTTGATTAAAATCACGATTTGTTTCCATAAAAATTTTGAATTTATGCCGCCCAAACTGAAATCTGGCCCAATGTGCAATGGACAAATGGTTAGTAGACCGCCCATTGGGGTCAAACTTAGAAAATTGATTGTATGACAGAGGCCGTGGGTTCGATCCCGCCTCGTAACAACTAATAGAAAGTTTTTTTTTGACGTAAACGCTAGAAAACACACTTACATAGAAGAGTTGTTGTTGAGGTGGGGTCAGAGAAGAGAAAATGTAAAGGAAACTCTTGTGAGCTGATAGTTGTAATTTGACATGAGAAGTGGCTAGTAGACTCAGCAGACCAACGCATTGTTGTTAAAGGCCAAACTCTTGTGAGGGAGTTGTAATAAATTGTAAAAGAGAGTGGCCAGTACACCGGAAGAAGATAACGGGAAAAAAAGCTTCCACGAATTTTGTTTGGTAAAGAGAAAGTTGGTAAAAATAATTGAAAGAAAATTTTGGAGGCAAGTGCACACAACCCACCAGGAAAAAGTGGTTGCGAAAGCGGTTTAGACGAAGTTGAACGTGACAACGTCTAGAAAAACTGATGGAAGGTAGATTTAAAAGAAAATTTTAATTTAATTTGTTTAAAGATTTGTATGTAAAGAAGGAGGTAAGGAAAAGAAACTATTTTATTAAACAAGTCAAAAGAAAAAAGATGTAAAAAATATTAAAGTAAAGTTGAAAACAAAAACGCACATAACTAAAAAACTATTAAATTGTAAAAAAAAATGAGTAATTGTATTTATGGTAAATAAATAACGATAATTATGTGATTTCAAACCCCTCAAAAAAAATATAAAAAAAAAGTAAAATTTTTTTTGAAAACAAAAGTGAAGTTGTAGTTAAAGTAGTAAAACGAAATTAATAAACTTACACCCCCGGTCACCCCTCTCTCTTTTGGTGCCAGCTTTGTAGTAATTAGCCAGCAAAAGCTTCTCAAACTGCTGTTTGGATTCAACATTAAACTGTGGTTCCCTCTTTCTTGTGCGAAAATTAGAAGCGTACAAACCAAGAGATTAAAGAAAAAAGCTTTGGGGCTGTGTCAAGCCATTTAAAAAAAAAACATTTTTTAAGATTTTGAATTTGTGGAAATACTGACCATAGCGTGTGTGGTTAAGAGATGGTAACATGCAACCGGAAACCGCAATATAACTATGTAACTAAAATTGACCGCACCCATTATCAAGTCTTTATAATCCATAAACTGGAGATACAAATAGATCGAATTGGTTTTCAGTTTCACCAACGAAGCCTTAGTTCGCGAACAATGGGAATTTTTGTACAAGCAATTGCCTTAGAACAGCATTGACCATTTATGAGTGTTACTCATATTTTTCATTAGTCATGTTTCATAGTCCGGAAGAAAAACTATCTTTCAATCCTTGGTGAATAAACCGCGATACGTTAGGATGCCATGAACTGAAGTGTATGAACAATATGATCCGTTTACAAAATACATTTAAACTAAATTTACAAGACTGCAATCCGGTTGTGAGAACCGTTTCGGTTTATGGGTCAATCAAACTGGACCCAGAACCGGATCTTTTAAATTGTTTACAAACCAAAACAGACCGCTCTGCTTGGAAAAAGGTTTGTTTCGAAGAATCTCTTTAGTAAGTTTATTTCAGAACTTTTGAAAAATTCGACATCCCTAGTCTATACCGCCTGCCGTATGGCGTGCCCAAACAGCCTGCCGTTCGGCTAGTCACTTTTATCGACCGCCCGGCACCAGCTTCCGGATTTGATGACATCCCATATAAAATCTGGTGTGGGAGCTGGTATGGCAGTCAGGAATCGGTCGACATTCTCCAGCCGGGCGGCGATCTTCCGAACTACTGGATATCTTGTTTGCGGTTCCCACAAAGTCGCAAACAAGAGCTAGTATAAAATTAAAGTTGGTGATTAGATGGAAAATGTCTATTTCTGGGTGCAATAACAATATTTACTCTAACATAAGGGTGCGTTCAGACACACTGGCAGATTGCCATATATAAATATATGTGCCAGTTATCTGAGACATGTAAAATACTTGAGGATATGGCACCATTCAACTGGTACTACACTGGCAGGTGTTTACCCGTGTTTGGCAGCAACTGGCTCATATAAATATGGCAACCTGCCAGTGTATCTGAATGCACCCTTAGGCCTAAAAAAAGCTATCAAATAATTATTAAATCTTTCCATTAAAATTTACCAAATATTTTCCAGAAAATGAACAGTAATTAACCACACAACTATTTTTAAAAGTGTTAAAATACAAAAAAATAAAAAAAACTACAAGTACTTCAATCCACTGAGATTGCAATCAACAAAATCCTCGTTGAGTTAACCGGATGCTGCTGGCTAAATAATCCACAACTGTCAACTGCCAAAAGGTACAAGTTTCGAACAATTAAAATCATAGAATCGCATCACAAAAGCTGCCTCAGCCAACAGAGGAGGCGCATCATCCTTGTGCTAAGACAAACGGAACTAATGCGAAAAGGCTAAGAAAAATTAAGAAGAAATGCTGATGAAATTGCTGTGCATCCCGTAGATATTGCCGGGTGCAACTTCCGGTGCATAAATGAGAATAAATACCAGGGCAAACAGAAACGACACAACGGCATCTGTCAAGAACAGCCACTGAAACTGGGAGCTGGGGTGGCAGGATGTGTAGATTAGGCCCGAAGAAGACGGCTAAACAATAGTTTAACAAACAAACAAATAGACAAACAGCCAACAAAACTCCGGCAATATGTGCTCGGCCACATCCGACAATGCATCAAGTGACCTCATCAACCGAAGGGAGCACAGGCGACGCTCCTGGCAAGGACAGTGCTTAAACTTGCGCATATTTAAACTTTTGATTAGCCTCAGCGTTTTAATGTACAGCATTTACACAAATGCCTGGCAATTGTCCAGCTCAGCGATGGCCAGCAGCATCAAGGGTCGAGGGGATCAGCATCGTCTTGATGAGATTGGCTCACTTATACGCACCACATCCACATTGTCGTCGTCTTGGCTAACCCAAAGCAATAATCATGCAAATATTTCGGAATTGTTGGATAATTTGCTGAGGGGCTATGACAATAGTATACGTCCGGATTTTGGTGGTGAGTTGCACACTTAAAATTTAAAAGAATAAGAACTATCAATGTAGTATATAATAGCGATGTCCACTCTAATAAGCATTTATATCGATCTTTTCTAACCGATATTAAACCGACTGTTGGGTGTATGAAAATGAAAAGTTTCAAAAGGAAACGCTCTATGAATATTAACATGACTCTGCTCATTATATTCAAAATTTGAATGTTTCGCCGTGTGAACAATGACATTAAAGCCGCTTGCCAGACAGTCTCATACCCCCCAAAGGCCCCCGTCAAATCTCTCCACTTCCCCTCTTCTTATCTATGTTTTCTGCACTAATATGCAATTTTGCAGCTGCTTTTTGTGTTTTTGCCCATGCGAACAGTTTTTAATGACTTTGCTGTTCAGCTTTAGCTTGGCAAACATGCGTTCGCCTCGACATCCGCCATTTTCGCATCATCATCCCACAACAACAACGGGACAGGATATCAGGCCCACGTATCCCTTTCTTAATGAAGTGTTAAAAACAATGTAATTTATGCTTAAGCCAAAAACTTATTCGCTACTTGTCCCCGTGCCGTAAACCAAAAGCGCATTAAGAGCTCATCAGGTGCTGAGCCGAGAGAGGCTTTTAAATTTTCAAAATATTTAAATTTTTATGGCGCAGTCCATTTGGGAAATTGAAAATGTAGAAGGAAATCGAATACAAAACGCAATGAAAATTGTATTAAATATTTGTCGATTTTGACACTAACTATTTGGCCAGGAAGGAAACCATCATCACCTTGAAGCAATGTGAGTGATGTCCCCAGGCAACGATTTCCGCTTCATTAAATGCTTCCGTTAAGCGGAAAATCTGTGACTGTTGCTTGATTACAGGAGACAGCTTGTCAACAAAAAAAGAAAGGGTAAACAACTAAAAGACATAAACAGGTAGCAGATGAGGTTTCCTTCAAAGAAAGTAACCAAAGGGGATGTCCTAGGTGAACTTTAGGTGTGATAAGTATCCATCAAATGGTATTATTCATTTTTCATACTTTTATTGATTTTCTTGTTGAGAAATAATGATTAATTTGTGGTTTTTAAAAGACTAGTTGATGTTTTTAAAGGTACAACAGTTTATTTTACAAAAATGTCTAAGATATTATAATATTGGCTTACAATGATTTTTTACTTTAGTAGAAACAACAGTCAGAACTGTTAATTGGAAGTAATATCCATTAGATGATTTGCTGATCTATTTTTCTGTGACTACCTAGTCCGGTCGGCCAATATAATGTTTGTAAGCTTTATGCTCCCAACTATTCCGAAAAAAAGCATCTATGTAGTTGTCTTCATCAATTGAATTGAAACACAGAACTTAATATGGAAGTAGTTTCTTCCCCGACTCAAGGCCTTTAAGTATCCCGAAAATATAAATGATTATTTCAGTTCAATATTTCATTTCAGTACTGCTTTCAAAGCTGTTCGCCTTGGCCTTATCCTTGGCCGATATGAGTGTGACCAAGTTCGATTGACCACTTTCACTTAAAGTCCCGAGGTTATTGATCGCTTCACCGGCTCACTTGGATTCAAAGAACAAAGTCGAAAACAGCGATTTTTTTATGTGGTATGCAAATTGAATAACCTATCAATTGTATAATTAAAGTGCTAAATACTCACTGGAGCTATGTCGTCTTGAAAAAACAAATGGTTCGGTAATACTTAGAACTAATCGTCCGAATCTCTACAGCATTGATTGTATGTGAAATAACTACGGGTTTTTGACGCCTTTTACGAGATTCGCCCCGAACGAAGCACTTCTACTACTGAGTTCATTGCACCACTTTTTAACAGTCCAATTTAGTCGATGGACGCACTCCGGTCTTGGTCCAGTCATAATCCATGTCAAATATCATAGCAAGCAGTTCTACGAAAACTTTGCCCGAGTTAGTTCCATCTTGCTGTCGACATATACGAGGTGTGTTCAAAGGAAAATGTGAATTTTGAATCTTTTGGAAAAGTACTTTCTTAAAGTAATGATTGAAAATTTTCATATTGGCCTTATATCCGTGGTACGGGGTGAATATAAAACTTGACCAATTTGTGCTTTCCATACTGATGGACTAGTTCTACAAGAGGATTTATATGTTTTTATAAAGAATATTAAGTTTGTTTACAATTTGTTGCAAGATTTGCTATGTTGATAAGCCACAGACTCAGTAGTTTTTCCTGTGCTAGATGCTGCCGAAAGCAAGCCGTGACTGGTTCGACACAGTACTCCCTGACACACATACAAATATAGGTAAACATCCGGCAGTCAGTTAAGGGTAATCAGAGACTATAAATGAAATGTTAACTATTCGGCCGTCAGTTTAGAGCAGGGGCCGGGAAAAAACTCAATCCCAATTTTGCATTGGTGCGTGTGAGAGCAGTGCAAAAACTGATCCAATCGCGACGCATCTAAACAAGAGCCGAACACGCAGCGCAGCGAAGCTTACAGTGCTTATACTGTGAGTAAGCCGCTGCTTTTGAGAGCTTTCCTATGACAGTAGATAGCGACGTGCTGGCCTCTGGTTTGGCATCGGTCTGGCCGATCAGCACTGCTTCACCAGAGATTGTGCACTAAATGTGAGCTATCCGCAAGGCGATCTCAGACAGCCATCGACTTCGGTATATTCGTTAAGCGGCAGTCTGTAAGGATAAACCGTAAGCGCTGCCGATCCGCACACAGCCTGAAGGGCATAGCCGAGCGACCTCCTTCTCAATCTCTTGGCTTGTGTGCGCTTCTAATTTTCCTAAAATAGACAATTTAAATGGCCCGAGACGGTATACACACTACCCGCCACATCACAATCGGCGAGATTACCAGAGACTGTACATGAAATGTCGTGCGTCCGCCAGGCGACTTTGGGGCATCGTTCGGCTAGCACATTCTCTTAAAAGTCGCCCCATTTCTCATGAAGAAGTTTTGAACTTATAAAGTTGCTCCTCTTCTTTGATATGCAAGAGGCACATATATCGTTTTGAACCCTGCAGGACATCAAAAGTCCGAGGAAATGTGGGCAATATGTCTGAATTTAATGTGGACATAAGGCCCATAACATTTTTGAGTTTAATTTCGATGCTTACTACGATTAATTTTGATATGGGCCTTTTGTCCGTGGGCGTTTTGTCATGCCACCACTATTTAGCAACTACTAGTGGTATTCCTGAAAGTGATTTGCTTTCGATTTGATTTCGTGAGAGCAAATCAAAGCAGTTGACGGAACGGCCTTGAACTCATTTTGATGCGCTTTCGCTTGCAGAACATTTGGCTAATTAAAACAAAGCTGCGAAACCAAAAAATGTCGAAAGAAATTGTGAAAACTAGTTTTCTATGTTAGTTTGTGGGCAAAAATATGGAGACTTGAATGTTACTTTACAAAGGCTAGTTCAAT
>JAEIFV010001570.1:17500-23040 GCA_018904265.1 Lordiphosa collinella | reverse complement strand
ATATATTTTTTTATACCCTTGCAGAGGGTATTATAAAATTGTCCGGATGTTTGTAACGCATAGAAGGAAGCATCTCCGACCACATAAAGTATATATATTCTTGATCAGCACGACGAGCTGAGTTGATTTAGCCTTGTCCGTCTGTCCGTCTGTTTCTATGCTATCTCCTCCGTCAGTTTTAAAGCTATTCTCACCAAACTTTGCACAAAGTCTTTTGGTACAAATACGCTGCACATTTGTCGGAACCGGCCGGATCGGATGACTATAGCATATAGCTGCCATAGGAACGATCGGTTGAAAAACTAGTCTTAAAGAGAAAAACTTTTTTGTTTTTAATGGAAACGCCTCCAAAGTCCGTATTTCTTAGTTAACTATCCCTTCCCATGATTTCACTAAGTTTGGTCGAAATCGGATGACTATAGCATATAGCTGCCATAGGAACGATCGGTCGAAAAACTAGTTCTAGTGAGAAAAACTTTTTTGTTTTTAATGAAAACGTCCTAATCATTGGCATACACTTAATCTATATATTTTTACACAATTCTACAAAGATTGGTTGAAATCGGATGACTATAGCATATAGCTCCCATAGGAACGATCGGTCGAAAAACTAGTTCTAGTGAGAAAAACTTTTTTGTTTATAATGAAAACGTCCTTATCATTGGCATACACTTAATCTATATACTTTTACACAATTCTACAATGATTGGTTGAAATCGGATGACTATAGCATATAGCTGCCATAGGAACGATCGGTCGAAAAACTAGTTCTAGTGAGAAAAACTTTTTTGTTTTTAATGAAAACGTCCTAATCATTGGCATACACTTAATCTATATATTTTTACACAATTCTACAAAGATTGGTCGAAATCGGATGACTATAGCATATAGCTGCCATAGGAACGATCGGTCGAAAAACTAGTTCTAGTGAGAAAAACTTTTTTGTTTTTAATGAAAACGTCCTAATCATTGGCATACACTTAATCTATATACTTTTACACAATTCTACAAAGATTGGTTGAAATAGGATGACTATAGCATATAGCTCCCATAGGAACGATCGGTCGAAAAACTAGTTCTAGTGAGAAAAACTTTTTTGTTTTTAATGAAATCGTCCTAATCATTGGCATACACTTAATCTATATATTTTTACACAATTCTACAAAGATTGGTTGAAATCGGATGACTATAGCATATAGCTCCCATAGGAACGATCGGTCGAAAAACTAGTTCTAGTGAGAAAAACTTTTTTGTTTTTAATGAAATCGTCCTAATCATTGGCATACACTTAATCTATATACTTTTACACAATTCTACAAAGATTGGTCGAAATCGGATGACTATAGCATATAGCTCCCGATCGGTCGAAAAACTAGTTCGAGTGAGAAAAACTTTTTTTTTTAATGAAAACGTCCTTATCATTGGCATACACTTATTTTATTTACTTTGGACACATTTCTACAAAGTGTTATCAAAATCGGATGACTATAGCATATAGCTGCAGTATGAATGATCGGTCGAAAAAGAAGTTGAAGTGAGAAAAACTTTTTGTCTTAAATGACATCGCCTCCAAATTTCGCAATTAACAGTGTATTATGCTTTTGCTTGATTTCATCAAGTTTAATAGAAATCAGACATCTTTATAGTATAGACCCAATAGAAAAGTAATGTCCAAAAAGTAGTCTTAGAAAAACTTTTTTGTTATCAATGAAAGCTGCAAGGGTATACAAAACTTCGGCCGAGCCGAAGTTAACTTACCCCTATTTTTATTTCTCAAAACAGTCCGAGCGCCTTATACGGTCGCTTGAATTCTTTTGATAGTTGGGCGCCATATTGTTACGCCACTGAATTTGTATTGGGCAGATACTAGCATCGGCCATCCCAGGGTGCAATAGTTGCCCATGCCCTCAGTGCAAAACAACACAACAAAACGTCTGCGACGAACCGGGTTCTGAGCGCCATCTGGAGAAATAAAAAAAGTGGCATAGGTAACACCTATGCCTGCAACTTTCCCTCCTCTCCATACAGAGACTGTTGCTTTTAATAGTCTGCTGCCCTAACACAGAAGCGTCGCGGTCGGTTTACTCCAGGCTGTTGGTGGATTCCTTCCCCCCCATTAACTCGATTTACTCAGCCATATTGGAAATCGTTATAAGTTTTAATTTGGAACGGCTCTAGGATCATGGTACTTATACATTATAAATAAACATTAAGTTTTTAATTCAAATAATTCATAGCTTGTTTATGTCGCGTGCTATAGATTTTTTATACGACCAAGCTAGGTCTCCCAACACACAAATAAATCAATAAATATATGTATATGCATTTGAAAATGGAATGCTATATTAAATATGGGATAATATGGTCATACCCTAAACCAACCCAAAAGGAGCTCCAGATTGGGGCAGATAGGGATACCTTTTCATGTTGTTGTATACCCTGTTCCCATTGAAAATGGGAAAACTATGTAACAGGTAGAAGGAAGCATTTGTGACCCTATAAAGTATATATATTCTTGATCAGCATTAACAGCCGAGTCGATTTAGCCATGTCATTCTGTCCGTCCGTCTGTCTGTATGAACGCGTCGATCTCAGAGACTATAAGAGATGGAGCCACAAATTTTTGCATGTAGGTAGGTGTATACCAGATTCAAATCGAGTTTGATTCAGATTTGGAAAACTCCTCCCCCTCCCCCCTTTAAGCGCAAAAGACCGTCAGAGCCACAATTTTTAAGTTAAGTTAGACCTTCAATACTTTATATATATCAAGTAAGGCCTAATATCTATCTATTCTGAAAAGATCAATAAGATCGGACTACAAACACCAAAGTAATATACGATTCAATTTTGCTTGTAGGTGAGAGAGGGGGTTCTTTCATTTTCAGTTACCGCGTATGCGCGTCCGTGTGTACGTATGTCAGAGAGTGTGTGTGTGTATGTGTGAGTGTGTGTGTATGTGTATGAAAACACTAAAAGTCAAGGGAACAGGGTATTTTATGGTCGGGGCTCTCGACTACAGCTCCCTTACTTGTTTTTTTTTATGTTATTTTAAATTAGGTCACTGGGCTCGCATAAAAATTTATAGCATGCTTTACAGGGCAAAATTTATGTTATGAAGGTAAGTAATTATCAGCAGAGGGCTTGACTTAAAATATTTTTATGTCGATGTAAGTATTTATGTATATATGTGCCAATGCTCTGGGAGCCAAATCAACGAGAACGAACTCACGGTTTTAATCAATAGTTATCGGTGAGAAAAGAGCTTCTCGCAATTGTGATGGCCACTGAGCCTCGGGTCCGGAATATCCCAAACTGTAGACTCAGCTTTCCGTAGTTCGCGGTACTCCAGTCAGCTCGACAGGGTGACTGACCATTTTCAAGGCCAATCTCTGTAACATGTAACGGGTATAAATTTCTACACCTGGAGGGAACTGATGGTCGGTAACCAATAACGGAGTACGCGCTGGCTTCAACGGCTGCGGCTCGTCGGCAAAGGGGTGGGTTCTTTAGATTAACCGGAGGTTACAGTGTTCCGAGGTTACATTCAACCATTAAAAATTCGCGTACTATTTTTATATTTAAAGGAACAGGAGAGGCAAAAGGGAATGGGAAGGCTCAATAAACGAAAACAAAAGAAGATTAGAGAAGGTAACAGAGGGTCTAATTTAATAAGGACTAATTTTAAAAGTTTGCACCGATGTTGGAGTGCAAACGCCCACCCTACCTAGATCCTGTCTTGCCATTTCAAAGAAAAATTATTTTTGTTCAGGATCCCTAAACTAGTCCTTGTTTGGCTACCCTATCTCCGTTTGGTGATGCATGGTTCCAAAAATACAAAAGATTTAAGCTAACATGACAATAATATTAATCCATTTATTCCGGGAAGCTGTCTTAGCATGTTTTGAGGAGTTAGACTCCATTCAAATTCCTCGACACGTTGGCACAAATCGGAAGGGTACGTACCAAGTGCACGGATTCGCAGACGCGTCTACAAACGCATATGGTTGTTGTCTGTATGTCCGATCTGTGAACCCAGTAGGCGTGGTCGTCAATTTGCTAACAGCTAAATCTAGGGTAGCTCCGTTAAAAACCAAATCGGTGCCCAGATTGGAATTGTGCGCTGCACACCTTTTAGCCAGGCTGTGGAGTGACGTGCGCAAATTAATTGATTTTAAAGTCGATAATGTCTTTATGTGGTCTGACTCCGAAGTGGTATTGCATTGGTTGCAAACACACCCATCGAAACTCAAGACCTTTGTAGCAAATAGGGTAGCAGACATCCAAGAGCTCTCACCAGATGCTGTTTGGAGACATGTGCCAACTAGCGACAACCCTGCTGATCTGCCTTCCCGAGGTTGTCCAGTCAAGGAATTAAACATGTCGCTCTGGTTCAAAGGTCCACCTTTTTTGTTGCTCGATCAGAGTCAGTGGCCAGAAAACACTCACTTGCAGGCACCGAGTCCTGAAGTTCTAGTAGAGAATCGAACCACTGCAACTGCCCATATTGTTGTGGTTGACGATTTATCATCGTATTTAAAAATCATTCGAATCGTTTCGTATATATCTCGTTTTGTCGATGGTCGGAAGTCCGTTTGCTGGACTCAACCTGTTCCTACTGCCACGGAACTAGCTGCTTCATTTTTAACAATCGTTCAAGTTGTGCAACTTGACGCGCTTAAAAACGAGTTCGATCGCTTAAGCAAGTCGTTGGTCTTGCAATCATCCTACCAAAAACTGAATCCTTTCGTTTCTACTGAGCACGTTGGCAAATGCACCTTGTCCTTATTGAGAGTAGGAGGTCGCTTATTACAAGCTCCACTAGCGCATAATGCCAAGTTCCCTTTACTTATGCCCAAGAGGAACAGATTTGTTAAATTGTACATTCAGCACTTGCATAACTCTAATTGCCACGCTGGTCCGCGTGCTCTGGTGGGTCTGCTTCGCCAATCAATTTGGCTAATAAACGCTCGTCGTGAATGCTGTGTTGTAGTTCGTCAATGCGTACATTGCTTCAGCTATAAGCCCAGATTGTTATCACAAATAATGGGAAATCTGCATGCAGATCGCTTAGTTGGCAGTCGGCCATTTAGGGTTAGCGGAGTTGATTTGTTTGGTTCATTTAGGGTCTCATTGGGAATTCGTGGTAAAACTCCTCTCAAAATGTACACCGCTGTCTTCGTCTGTTTCGCATCGAAGGCTGTCCATCTGGAACTTATTAAAGATCTCACTTCTAATTCGTTCCTTCTATGTCTCACCAGATTTATTGGACGTCGTGGACCGCTCGAAAAACTTTATTGCGCGATGCCACAAATTTTGTGGGTTCCGCACGTATGCTCCAGGACATCGCCAATCACTTCGAGACCAACAAGGATGCGCTCATGGCTTACAGTGCACCTCGCCAATTCGAATTCGTCTTCATTCCACCACGCGGGCCTCACTTTGGAGGTTTATGGGAGGCGGCCGTTAAATCGGCTAAACACCTTCTCATCAAGGCTGTTGGAAATGCCCTGTTGAAGGAAGACGAGCTGCAGACAGTTCTT
>JAEIFV010001570.1:0-7500 GCA_018904265.1 Lordiphosa collinella | reverse complement strand
CAGCTACAGCTACAGCTACAGCTACAGCTACAGCTACAGCTACAGCTACAGCTACAGCTACAGCTACAGCTACAGCTACAGCTACAGCTACAGCTACAGCTACAGCTACAGCTACAGCTACAGCTACAGCTACAGCTACAGCTACAGCTACAGCTACAGCTACAGCTACAGCTCACAGCTACAGCTACAGCTCTTCTCTCCTCTTTCTCCTCCTCCCCAGCTACACTACAGCTAGCTACAGCTACACCAGCTACAGCTACAGCTACAGCTACAGCTACAGCTACAGCAGCTACAGCTACAGCTACAGCTACAGCTACAGCTACAGCTACAGCTACAGCTACAGCTACAGCTACAGCTACAGCTACAGCTACAGCTACAGCTACAGCTACAGCTACAGCTACAGCTACAGCTACAGCTACAGCTACAGCTACAGCTACAGCTACAGCTACAGCAGCTACAGCTACAGCTACAGCTACAGCTACAGCTACAGCTACAGCTACAGCTACAGCTACAGCTACAGCTACAGCTACAGCTACAGCTACAGCTACAGCTACAGCTACAGCTACAGCTACAGCTACAGCTACAGCTACAGCTACAGCTACAGCTACAGCTACAGCTACAGCTACAGCTACAGCTACAGCTACAGCTACAGCTACAGCTACAGCTACAGCTACAGCTACAGCTACAGCTACAGCTACAGCTACAGCTACAGCTACAGCTACAGCTACAGCTCTTCTCTCTTCTCTTTTCTCTCTTCTCTCTTCTCTCTTCTCTCTTCTCTCTTCTCTCTTCTCTCTTCTCTCTTCTCTCTTCTCTTCTCTCTTCTCTCTTCTCTTTCTCTCTTCTCTTCTCTCTTCTCTCTTCTCTCTTCTCTCTTCTCTCTTCTCTCTTCTCTCTCTCTCTTCTCTCTTCTCTCTTCTCTCTCTCTTTTCTCTTCTCTCTTCTCTTCTTTCTCTTCTCTCTCTTCTCTCTCTCTTCTCTCTCTTTTCTACAGCTACAGCTACAGCTACAGCTACAGCTACAGCTACAGCTACAGCTACAGCTACAGCTACAGCTACAGCTACAGCTACAGCTACAGCTACAGCTACAGCTACAGCTACAGCTACAGCTACAGCTACAGCTACAGCTACAGCTACAGCTACAGCTACAGCTACAGCTACAGCTACAGCTACAGCTACAGCTACAGCTACAGCTACAGCTACAGCTACAGCTACAGCTACAGCTACAGCTACAGCTACAGCTACAGCTACAGCTACAGCTACAGCTACAGCTACAGCTACAGCTACAGCTACAGCTACAGCTACAGCTACAGCTACAGCTACAGCTACAGCTACAGCTACAGCTAGCTACAGCTACAGCTACAGCTACAGCTACAGCTACAGCTAGCTACAGCTACAGCTACAGCTACAGCTACAGCTACAGCTACAGCTACAGCTACAGCTACAGCTACAGCTACAGCTACAGCTACAGCTACAGCAGCTACAGCTACAGCTACAGCTACAGCTACAGCTACAGCTACAGCTACAGCTACAGCTACAGCTACAGCTACAGCTACAGCTACAGCTACAGCTACAGCTACAGCTACAGCTACAGCTACAGCTACAGCTACAGCTACAGCTACAGCTACAGCTACAGCTACAGCTACAGCTACAGCTACAGCTACAGCTACAGCTACAGCTACAGCAGCTACAGCTACAGCTACAGCTACAGCTACAGCTACAGCTACAGCTACAGCTACAGCTACAGCTACAGCTACAGCTACAGCTACAGCTACAGCTACAGCTACAGCTACAGCTACAGCTACAGCTACAGCTACAGCTACAGCTACAGCTACAGCTACAGCTACAGCTACAGCTACAGCTACAGCTACAGCTACAGCTACAGCTACAGCTACAGCTACAGCTACAGCTACAGCTACAGCTACAGCTACAGCTACAGCTACAGCTACAGCTACAGCTACAGCTACAGCTACAGCTACAGCTACAGCTACAGCTACAGCTACAGCTACAGCTACAGCTACAGCTACAGCTACAGCTACAGCTACAGCTACAGCTACAGCTACAGCTACAGCTACAGCTACAGCTACAGCTACAGCTACAGCTACAGCTCAGCTACAGCTACAGCTACAGCTACAGCTACAGCTACAGCTACAGCTACAGCTACAGCTCACAGCTACAGCTACAGCTACAGCTACAGCTACAGCTACAGCTACAGCTACAGCACTACAGCTACAGCTACAGCTACAGCTACAGCTACAGCTACAGCTACAGCTACAGCTACAGCTACAGCTACAGCTACAGCTACAGCTACAGCTACAGCTACAGCTACAGCTACAGCTACAGCTACAGCTACAGCTACAGCCTACAGCTACAGCTACAGCTACAGCTACAGCTACAGCTACAGCTACAGCTACAGCTACAGCTACAGCTACAGCTACAGCTACAGCTACAGCTACAGCTACAGCTACAGCTACAGCTACAGCTACAGCTACAGCTACAGCTACAGCTACAGCTACAGCTACAGCTACAGCTACAGCTACAGCTACAGCTACAGCTACAGCTACAGCTACAGCTACAGCTACAGCTACAGCTCACAGCTACAGCTACAGCTACAGCTACAGCAAACAGCTACAGCTACAGCTACAGCTACAGCTACAGCTACAGCTACAGCTACAGCTACAGCTACAGCTACAGCTACAGCTACAGCTACAGCTACAGCTACAGCTACAGCTACAGCTACAGCTACAGCTACAGCTACAGCTACAGCTACAGCTACAGCTACAGCTACAAGCTACAGCTACAGCTACAGCTACAGCTACAGCTACAGCTTCAGCTACAGCTACTACAGCTACAGCTACAGCTACAGCTCTTCTTTTCTCCTTTTTTCTCTCTCTCCTCTTCTCTCTCTTCTCTCTTCTCACTCCTCTCCTCTCTACACTACACTACACTACACTTCCTAGCTACAGCTACAGCTACAGCTACAGCTACAGCTACAGCTACAGCTACAGCTACAGCTACAGCTACAGCTACAGCTACAGCTACAGCTACAGCTACAGCTACAGCTACAGCTACAGCTACAGCTACAGCTACAGCTACAGCTACAGCTACAGCTACAGCTACAGCTACAGCTACAGCTACAGCTACAGCTACAGCTACAGCTACACAGCTACACAGCTACAGCTACAGCTACAGCTACAGCTACAGCTACAGCTACAGCTACAGCTACAGCTACAGCTACAGCTACAGCTACAGCTACAGCTACAGCTACAGCTACAGCTACAGCTACAGCTACAGCTACAGCTACAGCTACAGCTACAGCAGCTACAGCTACAGCTACAGCTACAGCTACAGCTACAGCTACAGCTACAGCTACAGCTACAGCTACAGCTACAGCTACAGCTACAGCTACAGCTACAGCTACAGCTACAGCTACAGCTACAGCTACAGCTACAGCTACAGCTACAGCTACAGCTACAGCTACAGCTACAGCTACTGCTACAGCTACAGCTACAGCTACAGCTACAGCTACAGCTACAGCTACAGCTACAGCTACAGCTACAGCTACAGCTACAGCTACAGCTACAGCTACAGCTACTGCTACAGCTACAGCTACAGCTACAGCTACAGCTACAGCTACAGCTACAGCTACAGCTACAGCTACAGCTACAGCTACAGCTACAGCTACAGCTACAGCTACAGCTACAGCTACAGCTACAGCTACAGCTACAGCTACAGCTACAGCTACAGCTACAGCTACAGCTACAGCTACAGCTACAGCTACAGCTACAGCTACAGCTACAGCTACAGCTACAGCTACAGCTACAGCTACAGCTACAGCTACAGCTACAGCTACAGCTACAGCTACAGCTACAGCTACAGCTACAGCTACAGCTACAGCTACAGCTACAGCTACAGCTACAGCTACAGCTACAGCTACAGCTACAGCTACAGCTACAGCTACAGCTACAGCTACAGCTACAGCTACAGCTACAGCTACAGCTACAGCTACAGCTACAGCTACAGCTACAGCTACAGCTACAGCTACAGCTCATATCTTTTTTTCTTTTTTTTCTCTCTTTCTCTTTCTCTCTCTTCTCTCTCAGCTCACTCTGCTACAGCTACAGCTACAGCTACAGCTACAGCTACAGCTACAGCTACAGCTACAGCTACAGCTACAGCTACAGCTACAGCTACAGCTACAGCTACAGCTACAGCTACAGCTACAGCTACAGCTACAGCTACAGCTACAGCTACAGCTACAGCTACAGCTACAGCTACAGCTACAGCTACAGCTACAGCTACAGCTACAGCTACAGCTACAGCTACAGCTACAGCAGCTACAGCTACAGCTACAGCTACAGCTACAGCTACAGCTACAGCTACAGCTACAGCTACAGCTACAGCTACAGCTACAGCTACAGCTACAGCTACAGCTACAGCTACAGCTACAGCTACAGCTACAGCTACAGCTACAGCTTCAGCTACAGCTACAGCTACAGCTACAGCTACAGCTACAGCTACAGCTACAGCTACAGCTACAGCTACAGCTACAGCTACAGCTACAGCTACAGCTACAGCTACAGCTACAGCTACAGCTACAGCTACAGCTACAGCTACAGCTACAGCTACAGCTACAGCTACAGCTACAGCTACAGCTACAGCTACAGCTCACTCACTCACTCCTCTGCTACAGCTACAGCTAGCTACAGCTACTGCTCACAGCTACAGCTACAGCTACAGCTACAGCTACAGCTACAGCTACAGCTACAGCTACAGCTACAGCTAGCTACAGCTACAGCTACAGCTACAGCTACAGCTACAGCTACAGCTACAGCTACAGCTACAGCTACAGCTACAGCTACAGCTACAGCTACAGCTACAGCTACAGCTACAGCTACAGCTACAGCTACAGCTACAGCTACAGCTAGCTACAGCTACAGCTACAGCTACAGCTACAGCTACAGCTACAGCTACAGCTACAGCTACAGCTACAGCTACAGCTACAGCAGCTACAGCTACAGCTACAGCTACAGCTACAGCTACAGCTACAGCTACAGCTACAGCTACAGCTACAGCTACAGCTACAGCTACAGCTACAGCTACAGCTACAGCTACAGCTACAGCTACAGCTACAGCTACAGCTACAGCTACAGCTACAGCTACAGCTACAGCTACAGCTACAGCTACAGCTACAGCCACAGCTACAGCTACAGCTACAGCTACAGCTACAGCTACAGCTACAGCTACAGCTACAGCTACAGCTACAGCCAGCTACAGCTACAGCTACAGCTACAGCTACAGCTACAGCTACAGCTACAGCTACAGCTACAGCTACAGCTACAGCTACAGCTACAGCTACAGCTACAGCTACAGCTACAGCTACAGCTACAGCTACAGCTACAGCTACAGCTACAGCTACAGCTACAGCTACAGCTACAGCTACAGCTACAGCTACAGCTACAGCTACAGCTACAGCTACAGCTACAGCTACAGCTACAGCTACAGCTACAGCTACAGCTCCAGCTACAGCTACAGCTACAGCTCCAGCTACAGCTACAGCTACAGCTACAGCTCTACACCCAGCTACAGCTACAGCTACAGCTACAGCTACAGCTACAGCTACAGCTACAGCTACAGCTACAGCTACAGCTACAGCTACAGCTACAGCTACAGCTACAGCTACAGCTACAGCTACAGCTACAGCTACAGCTACAGCTACAGCTACAGCTACAGCTACAGCTACAGCTACAGCTACAGCTACAGCTACAGCTACAGCTACAGCTACAGCTACAGCTACAGCTACAGCTACAGCTACAGCTACAGCTACAGCTACAGCTACAGCTACAGCTACAGCTACAGCTACAGCTACAGCTACAGCTACAGCTACAGCTACAGCTACAGCTACACAGCTACAGCTACAGCTACAGCTACAGCTACAGCTAGCTACAGCTACAGCACCACAGCTACAGCTACAGCTACAGCTACAGCAGCTACAGCTACAGCTACAGCTACAGCTACAGCTACAGCTACAGCTACAGCTACAGCTACAGCTACAGCTACAGCTACAGCTACAGCTACAGCTACAGCTACAGCTACAGCTACAGCTACAGCTACAGCTACAGCTACAGCTACAGCTACAGCTACAGCTACAGCTACAGCTACAGCTACAGCTACAGCTACAGCTACAGCTACAGCTACAGCTACAGCTACAGCTACAGCTACAGCTACAGCTACAGCTACAGCTACAGCTACAGCTACAGCTACAGCTACAGCTACAGCTACAGCCAGCTACAGCTACAGCTACAGCTACAGCTACAGCTACAGCTACAGCTACAGCTACAGCTACAGCTACAGCTACAGCTACAGCTACAGCTACAGCTACAGCTACAGCTACAGCTACAGCTACAGCTACAGCTACAGCTACAGCTACAGCTACAGCTACAGCTACAGCTACAGCGCTACAGCTACAGCTACAGCTACAGCTACAGCTACAGCTACAGCTACAGCTACAGCTACAGCTACAGCTACAGCTACAGCTACAGCTACAGCTACAGCTACAGCTACAGCTACAGCTACAGCTACAGCTACAGCTACAGCTACAGCTACAGCTACAGCTACAGCTACAGCTACAGCTACAGCTACAGCTACAGCTACAGCTACAGCTACAGCTACAGCTACAGCTACAGCTACAGCTACAGCTACAGCTACAGCTACAGCTACAGCTACAGCTACAGCTACAGCTACAGCTACAGCTACAGCTACAGCTACAGCTACAGCTACAGCTACAGCTACAGCTACAGCTACAGCTACAGCTACAGCTACAGCTACAGCTACAGCTACAGCTACAGCTACAGCTACAGCTACAGCTACAGCTACAGCCACAGCTACAGCTACAGCTACAGCTACAGCTACAGCTACAGCTACAGCTACAGCTACAGCTACAGCTACAGCTACAGCTACAGCTACAGCTACAGCTACAAGCTACAGCTAGCACAGCTACAGCTACAGCTACAGCTACAGCTACAGCTACAGCTCTCACAGCTACAGCAAGCTACAGCTACAGCTACAGCTACAGCTACAGCTACAGCTACAGCTAGCTACAGCTACAGCTACAGCTACAGCTACAGCTACAGCTACAGCTACAGCTACAGCTACAGCTACAGCTACAGCTACAGCTACAGCTACAGCTACAGCTACAGTCCTCAGCTACAGCTACAGCTCTGCTACAGCTTACAGCTACAGCTACAGCTACAGCTACAGCTACAGCTACAGCTACAGCTACAGCTACAGCTACAGCTACAGCTACAGCCACAGCCAGCTACAGCTACAGCTACAGCTACAGCTACAGCTACAGCTACAGCTACAGCTACAGCTACAGCTACAGCTACAGCTACAGCTACAGCTACAGCTACAGCTACAGCTACAGCTACAGCTACAGCTACAGCTACAGCTACAGCTACAGCTACAGCTACAGCACAGCCACAGCTACAGCTACAGCTAC